>JASDQU010097243.1:21660-31956 GCA_032191745.1 Picea mariana | reverse complement strand
TTAATTTCACTTCAGTATGAAATTGCTACCTGTGCTTATCATTTTGTGTTTTCATGTTGATTCTTTTAAAGTCTGCTCGAACATGCTAAAATCATCATAATTTTAAAAAAGACTAACATTTACTTAAATAATTGACAATCAGAACTTTTCCTCTATGCGCTTAAGAAATTTGGCATCGGGAAGGATTAGAGGTGACAAAAAATTGCTCGAGAAGACCAAAGTAGTCGAGCTATGATCTTCATCGGCATCGACAGACGAGAGTTTTTATTACGTGACAAACATAATGAAAGAATATCGTCGGTGACTGATTCCCGCTGGTGTTGGTAAGGAACATAAAGAATATGCACCGCACGAGTAAAGGAATGATATCGTTGATCGTAGACTTCTGAAATGTTTTCGACATCGGGGTTTTTACGAAGATGATAAACACAATGGAACTATCTCTGAAGGATGATTCCCGATAAATTTCGTCATCGATAATTTTTGAGAGGGTAGGGTCATTAAAGGGCACAATAAGTTTATCCCCTCCCCCCGACCACTGATCCTAACACTTGTCTGCTTCGACTGCCCGAGTTCTATGTTATCACTCGCGTCTTGTTGAAAAACCTCGATCCGATTAAGTTGGTAATACCACGTCAGCATTGTATGACGAAAACCCATCAGCGTCGAAAGTTTTCTTAGGAGGATACCAACAGAAACATACATAAAGATATCGTCGATTCCCAACCTGTCCACTGAGAAATGTGACGTGATGGGACATTTTAGCTCTAAGATACGCTAAATACAATGCATTTAAAAGGTTAATTCATTCCAATATCGTGCATTAGTTGCTAATTCATGTGCAAATCAAAGGGACCGTTTGAGCATGCTAATACAATGCATCTCCCTCTACACCTCCACCGTAAACCGAAGTAGAATTTATTTGCAGAGATTCGGCGGTAGGTTGTTTTGAATTGCATCCATTACTCATATTAATTGGTTGGTATGACTAGTAGGATATCTCTTGTTATATTCTTTTGAATCATTTTGAATAAGCTTATTTTGTGTGCAAATAAGTTCAAAGCACCCAAAGGAGCAAGACGAGTGATCAGGAGAAAGCTTCCAAGGTCCAGTGAGTATTAAACAACAATTTTAGCAAGCGTTACAGGTATGTACCGACTTATGGGTGTTTTACGCTTCATTTCATATGTTTTCATCCAAAATTACTCTGTACACATGCCTAAAGGATCATTTTCAGTTGTAGGAATAATGCCTCTGAAGAAACCCACCACCAGGAAACCTCCAAGAGCACCAAATCTACAAGAACCAGAGGAGGGGGAAAGTTCCTCCCCAGCGGTTGCAAGGAAATTGGAATTTGCTCCAAAGCCGATACCCGTCATCAAGACAACCACCAAGAAGGCTTTTGTCCAGCCCTCGGCCTTTGGAGACACAGAGGAAAACATTAGGACAAAGACAGTATTCTCGCGCTGGGAAGAACTTTTTAAGAAAATCAAGCGGGAGGAACTCCTCGATCATACCCCACCCAACGATCCTAATATGAGAAGACTCGACGATGAAGTTCTCCCGAATAACCGCAAGGCTTACCTGCATATGGTGGCGAGTAGGACTCTGGTATTCCCCTACATCGAAATCTTGAAATGGCTTATTTATCACACTGATGCACAAAGGTGTTTAATTAACAACGACAATGGTGTATGTGTTGGGGTTTTCCTCCCAGTGGTAGTTCAAAATTACTACAAACTCAGGGAGCTGGAGCAACGGTTGAACATTGATTTGGTTTTGAGGTTCTATCAGAAACATGACACCAACAAGATTATGGATTCATGGTGGAGGGAGAATAAAAATTTCACCAATCGGACCTCTGGCTGGTACCCGACGACCAACCTAAGAGAGCCTTACATCTATCTAATGGCACTCCTCTGCCGATTGCATGGGGAGAAAGACGGTGCCAGGTTTTCAAAGGCTTGGATGCCTCTGACTTATATCGTAGACATTTTTGGAATAGGTTTTAATTGGGGTGCAATCATCTCCAAACAACTAAGCACTTGCATACGACAAGCTCAGATGCCGAAAGAGGGAGAAACTCCTTACTTCTACATGGCTTCTTATCTACTAGACGTCATCTGCGTCAAGAACGTCTTCAATGGAATGAACTTAAGTTGGCACTCCTTGGAGCTCCTGGTCCATTTATACTTCGACATCTTATGGGAAAACAGGTTCAAGAAATCGTATTCTCTCATTTGTGACCAGTTTATCGCACACATTTATTCCTTGATTTTCAAGAAAGAGTGCCTAAGGCTGTTAGATGCAGCCAAAAAGGTTGTATCGAAAGTAGGCCACTGGTATCTAGATGAGCACGAAACCTACATCAGGGTTTTCAGTGCCACAAGAGCACCCCATCTGTTACCTGTTTATGTCCCCGATCGACTAGTATTAGGGGAAATTTGTTATTAGACCATTTTGGAGGGATACAATGCCACTTTGGTAAAGGATAAGAAGTGGGCTTTCATACCTTATGGGTTTCATATTGGCTTCTACATGGTAAAGAACACTGCGCAGGCCAACCAATAAGGGTTAATTCAATTAGAATTCTGATTCCAGACTGGTCATTTTTGCAAGCACGATCCCAAGGGCCTGGTCCTAAAGCATGCAACATAGGCATCATCCTGTTGGTCCTACGCCCATGACCAGTTTGAGGATGATATCCTCATCGAAAACACTAAAGAATGGGATGAGGTGGTGGCAAGGATGGTTGATCCTAAAGAAACCAGGTTCAAGGCCATGAGATGGGATGAGTAAGCAACAATCTTGGAAAAATAGGCTCAAGAAATCCTCGGGGCTAATGAAGAAAGGATAACACCTTAATCAGTCGAAGCGGTGGAAACTCCTCAAGAATCCACTGAGATAGCAAAGATTCCCCAGGTAACCCTAGTGCAAGCTAGGAATTTCTCTAAGGTTCAAGATATACAGGGGATGGGGGGACTCATGTATCAATAGGCCCAACTGTTAATGAAGCAGATGCAAGATAACCTGGACCTCGTCAGATGGATGAGGCCTCCAACTGATAACCCAGAGGAGATCCTAGCGGGGTCAAGCGGCCCTGATCTCATGAACCTTGATAACATCAACGGGCCAAATAACCCTTAATCCACAATTCCACCGGCTGTATCGCTGGTAGGAGTGACGACTTAGGTAGAGGCAGGTCGAGTATCAGTAGAAACAAGTGCATCTAACCCTCTGACCGAGTTCATAAATATATATAGTGATGATGAGAGCCTGGAGGCATCTTAAAGGACCCCTATGCATGTCCAAGAAGAAAAGGGACCTAAGAAGACTTCTTCCCCTGAGCCCGAGGTCCAAACCCAAGAGGTCACACAAAAGGAAAAAGAAGCCGAAAGTGGCCTCGAAACGAAGGGAACCGATGTGTCGAAAACTAGAGCAGATAATCTAAAGGACAAGCCTGAACTGGATGAGCCAAAGGAAGGATCCCCGCAAAAGGAAATCAATGATTCAACAACCAATGAGAAAGTAAGTAACAAGTCTATGCCCGATGTCTCTATTCCACTCAATACACAAATCCTAGACAAGTGACAGGTAGAGGCCGGGCCTTCGAAGCACAATTAGGAAGTTCAAGAATCTGACCTTGAACAAGTATACACCGCTAGTAACCTGGGAAACACACTCACATGGGGTGATCAGTAGATACCCGAGATGGTAGATGTGGTAGTAGATATCTATGCAGTCTCCTATGATTGAAAGAGAAAGACCATCTTCCAAAGAACCACAAAGAAGAGGAGGATCACGTTGGATCGCTCCATCCTCATCACTACAGAGGAAAATTTGATAAACACAACAGATGCTCGAACATTGAAGCTCCTCGATGTGGGGATAGCACTCTTGGATGCCACCCTAGACATAAGCAAAATAGACGAAAAGGAACTAGTCGCCGCCCTAAAGGAACTAGAAAATTTACGCCACCTAGTTGAGTACTATTAGAGAGCCACTCGGACCACAGTATATCTGAGAAGCGAGTTCAAAGAAGCTTACAACCAATTCGCAAAAGAATGACACCTATTTACAACAAAGATAGATGAGCTCCAGGAGGAAACTTTCATGGCACTCGCGACATGCAAGGATATGGAGCGATGGTATGAAAGGGCACAACAAGAATTAGAAAGACTCAAGTACATTGATGTAGTCCAACAGGGCTGAGACAAAGAAGAACATGGCATGCAGATGTTAGGCAAAAGTAGCCTTAATCACATGAAGCGATCAACCGAGTATTGGGCCAAGGTGTCTCAGGACTCACACCGAGAAATTCAAGAGCAGTGGGTCAGATGCAAGAAACATTGGGGAAAAATCAACAAAGCAATGAAGGATATCGATCTCCCCGAGTTTGGCACCCCTGACAACTTTGTTGACTTGTGCGACATAGTCGAGTTGCATGCCAAGCAAGATTCACTATGGGATGAAGAGCTCGTGAAGATGATCGACACAATACCAGGGAAAGTGCAATGATTTATGGACCCTCCGATTAGAGCTCAAACTATGCTACATTAGTTAAACTCTGGTCTGGCAGACTACCAAATGCATGCGATGGACATTAGAGGAATACATGCGGCTCCAATGGAACAACATAGATTTCCATGGGCCCAAAATTGCGAAGAGTTGTTTATTAGTTGGTATGAGTATGAGAGAAGTCACCCTTTCAAGTGATATCTTGGGTTGACTGTTAAAGAAACAATTAGAATATGATGCAACGTGGAGAATTTTGTTTTGATTAAACTACACTTAGCCGTTATTTTTAGTTGAATTTTACATTATAAATAAAGACATTGACCAATTATCTAGAGGTCAATGGTTGACTAAAGAACTCTTTCTTTCTGGTTGTTAAGAATTATTTTGAAGCTGCTATGAATTGAGAAGTCCTTCTGGACCAGAGACAAGTTATTTTCATCAAATACATGTGATTGGATGTGGAGAATAACTATTTCCTATCTTGTTTCATGAATGATGCTATAATGAGTAAGAGATATTTAATCTATTGTCAAGTTATCTCGTACAATATTTTGTTGTTGTTTACTTTAATGATGAAGATGAATTGTTGTGTTATCATGTGATGAATGATTATGGTAGATGAATTATTTTTCTTGCCATTATCTTGTTGCATATGTGTTTTCTTTCTAATAATTATATTCCCAGACAGTAATTGGATGCTCACATGGTTAATGTATTAGTACTATGCATGTGGTATAGAATCGTTTTCTGCATGCTTCAGTAGCGGGTTATCCCAAGTTCAACCTCTTCTCTAGTAGTTATAACTTAATTATATTTGTCAACAAGTTGGTTTATACCGGCTTACACCTCATATCGGTCCCACCTAAGAGAAAATACAAAAAGAGATAGTCCAAACTGAAGGAAGAGCCTTCACGAGAAAACATAAAGCCCATCGATAAATTGGTCGGATCGCAAGATCTAGATAACCATTTCACCATTAAACGTTGCAGAGTCTAATTGGGACTCAGTGGAAGGTTTGGTTCCTACTATTGAATTAGGGATCTAATACCCATCAACAGAATTGTCGCTAGAAGGAGGGCCTGAGAATGAATGGATGAATATATATTTTATATACTATTTCAAACGGCCTACATATTCATAACAGCCCACATGCATGGCTATTCATTCACAAGACAACCCACACATGTTGGGTACTCCTAAAATGAGTAACTCACCACAACTCGAGGAAGAACAATTGTTCCCTGATATTCCTTACGCTCTTCTTCACGAGGAATTAAATCAATGTAGAAGAATCACAAGAGCCTACGCTCGATAGATCGGTGTGTTACCCTTAGCTCTGATACATCCTCGAAGAAAAAAAATAAGCAAACTGGTGGTCAATACTCTCAATGAATTTTTCATACACACGGTAGAAGATTTAATAGACTTCGTGATCATCGAAATCGAACACCCTCTAAATCTTATCCCTGAAATGCCAGTCAGCGATGTCTCTGAGATAGACGATTTTTCGGAAGAAGAGGATTTCAACTCGGATTCCGAGGATATGGAAGAAAACAAATTCCATGATGAAGAAAGGGGAAATCCACCTCAGAACAACCAACCTTGGTTGGTCGGAGATGTCGTGGCCATCCTGAGATGAGTAAATAATCTTCCCCGATACTCGGAGAAGATGCTTCCTAAATTCGACTCCGAAACTTCTGGATTGCCTAAAGATCATATCAAGAAGTTCATACTCGCGATCAAACTTATGAACGTCCAACATGAAGACGTAGTGTGTATTATTTTCCCCTATACATTTTAAAATTCATCTTCCACGTGGTATTTTAATCTGCCAGTAGGATCTATAACTAGCTGGACGAAGTTCCAGAAAGACTTTCTAGATAAATTTGCAGAGGAAACTACTATGAGATCTCTGATGGCTGAGTTGTTCACCGCCACCATGAGTTCAAAAGAAAGGGTCAAAGATTTCAATCAAAGATTCATTACCATCTTAAACAAATTTCAGCCCGAAGTGAAACCAACTCATGAATTGCAAATCAAAGTTTATGCTAACGCTCTCTCAGCTTCCATTTCCATGTTTGTGAAGAGGGCCGCCAAGCGAACACTGGCTGAAAACTTTGAAGAATCCAAAATGATAGAATTCCAGATGAAAGGGTGTAAAGAAGGCCAGGTCTCTCTGGTTAAGAAAGAAGTTCAACCTCCTCCCAGGAGAGGACTCCTTTTGACTAGACCATCGGGGAAACAAGCAGAGAAGACTCCCGACAAGGGTAATGGAGACATAGAAGACCTACAACACATGGTTAAGAAATTATCAAATGAGATCATAGACATGAAGAGAAACATAGGAGAGGGAAACCAAGGCCAAAGGCCCTATAATCCTTTCTTTAAAAGGAACCCACCGTTTAAAGCAATTGAGCCTCCCCCAACTAACTTAAATATTGATCTAGGGAATGTAGCATCTGATTCTTTCTATACTTACCACTAGGAAAACCACTCTGAAAGAGACTTCCCTCAATGGCTGCATGCCATGAATTTGATGGCCAATCGGTTTCTAAACGAAGTCTCCCTGACCGAACAACCAAGCAGTTCAGTTATGAACATTGCTGACCAAGAAGAGATTGATCCACCAAAAGATACAACCATGGTGATATGAGATCCTGACTTGATCATGCCTTCTGATGACCTGTTTGAGTCTCAAGAACCACCCGTAGAAGTCTCGGTGGTACAGACACGCAGTAAAGGTCCACCTATCTCGAAATATACCACTTCCACCCAGACCTCGAGGAGTAAGGAAACTCTCTAGAACCCAAGAGCACCTTTTTCTCCCGATAAAAACCCTATAAGAATCCATACCCGAGAATCGCCCAAAATGGATTACAACGTAGTTGAAGATTTGAAGAAGTTAAAGGCTAATATATCAGTTATGGAAATATGCAGTATTCCTCAACAGAAGCACTTTCTGTTACAAGCTTTGAACTCAGTAGAAAACCCTACGACTGGAAATGGTCAGGAAAGAAATCTATCTCCCACAGATCTGGTGAGTAAACCAACTGTGAACACCTGCTTGGAAGATAGAAAGGAAAAACCTTTTGTCCCACCGTTCTGCTTAATATTTGAAGTCTTCAATAGAAACCTCCACGATTGTTTGGTAGATTCTGGAGCATCTTCCAACATCATGCCCTTGTCTATTTGAAAAAAATTAAATGTCGTTCCTCTCAAGAGAGATAAACATGTCATACAACTAGACAAAACCCAGGTCAAGGTCATGGGGGAACTCAAAGATGTAATGATCAGAATAGTGACACATCCCAAGTTTGTGCAAGTGATTGACATCATTGTAGTAGATATTCTAGAGGCCTATGGGTTATTACTAAGTCGATATTGGTCTAAGAAGATAAATGGATACTTCAGTACAGAGTGGGCGCACCTTTGGCTACCACTGAAGGGATACAAAAATATGATCAAGATCGATATGGAAAGGTATCTAAAGCATACCGTCACCGACCTAGAAACCTTGAATGAACCCACATCGACAGATTCCCCTATGCTAGTCAATTATTCCCGCGACTCACACTTCGGGAAATTCTTCCCTCTCTTATACGATGTCCGTCTTACCCAAAACTCTGAGATGGTGTTTCAAGAGAAATTGTGAATACAGATAGAGGAAACCCTCTTCTGTGGCCAAGAACCTGCGTTGGAAATCTCAGAGTTGGCAGCAAAGTAGAAAGAAAGTAATAGGAAACGGGAAGCCCACACACCTTTCCCACAATCTTGGAACTTATATTTTGATGGATCTAAATCGTAAGAAGGGTCAGGAGTAGGGTGCATCCTCATTGACCGTAAAGGTAAACATCATTTCTTATCCTGTAGGCTAGAATTTGAATGTACCAACAACACTGTCGAATATGAAGCTCTAATACAAGGATTAAAGAAATCCATAGAATTGAATGTCAAAGAATTGAAGGTTTTCAAAGACTCTGAAATTATCGTTAGACAAGTAAGGAATACTATACATTGAAATTCTCTACACCTAAAGAATTATCAACAGGAGGTGCATAGGTTAATAGAACATTTTGAAGCCTTCAACATTATAGCGATGCCCAGAGCAAAGAATATTCTTGTTGACTCTCTGGCCACAACTGCTTCAAGGTTGTCGCCTTTAGAGGATTATGAAGCCTCCCGATTCACTGTGGAGATTCTCTACAAACCGTCGGTACCTAACAACATTTCTAATTGGAAAGTCTTTGAAGGAGATGAACAGATCATAAACTTCTTGACTAACCAAGACAATTTCAAAGATTTGGCTATTGACGATGAAGTATTCCAAGAGAAATCAACAGAAACTGATCCTCAGATAGGTCAACGTATTGATAGATCAAAGTCTCACACAATCCCTAAAGGGATAGCTAATCTGGAAAATCTGTTTGACTTGAAAGAGTGATTTAATAGGCCTAAAAATGCAAAGACAGGTAGCTCTTGTCCCATACATGAAACTATAAATCTTGGGACCCCGGAAAACCCTAAGAATATAAACATTGACTCAACCATATCTAAGGAGGAAAGGAAAGCTTATCTCAAATTATTCAGACAATACCAAGATGTCTTTTCATGGTCCTATCGAGATATGAAAACGTATGATACCCGCATCATTCAACACACTATCCCACTAAAACCTGAATTGAACCCCTTCCAACAAAAGCTCTAAAAGTATCACCTATATTTGGAACCTCTCATGTATCAGGAATTGAAGAAACTTTTAGATGCCAAAATCATCTTCAAGGTTAGGCATTCCGCATGGGTAGAAAATCTGGTTCTGGTGAGGATAAAGTCTGGGGAAATCCGCTTATGCGAAGATTTTAGGAACCTCAAAAGAGCTTTAGAAAAGGACAATTACCCAGTCCCACCAAGATAGAAACTCCTACAGACCATGTTTGGATCAAATATTTTCTCTCTACTGGATGGTTTCTTAGGTTATAACCAAGTTATGGTTTCAGAAGAAGATCGTTTGAAAACTACATTCTGAACCAAATGGGGAACCTTCGATTATAAAAACATGGCTTTTGGGTTAATTAACGTAGGAGCGACCTTCCAAAGAGCCATGGATGTAGAATTTTGGGGACTAATCAACAAGTGTGTGGTAGTGTATCTAGACAATGTAACTGTGTAGTCAAAGAACAAAGAAGAGCACATCCAACACTTAACTCATATTTTCGAGAGGTGTAGGAAATACGGTATATCCTTAAACCCTAAGAAAACTATCTTCGGTGTCGAGGAAGGTAAGTTGTTAGGTCACATTATATCTCAATCATGCATTCGCATAGACCCAGAAAGGATTAAATCCATAGCTCAAAACACGTTGCCTCACAACAAGAAGGCTATGCAGTCCTTTTTCAGACAAATCAATTTTGTGAGGAAATTCACTCCCGATTTCGCGGAAACTATCAAACCCTTAAAAATTATGATTTGCAAAGTTGATAAATTTAAGTGGGATGATGAATGAAAGGATGCTTTAAGAAACATCAAAACTACTATATCTCAAGCCCCGGTGTTATGAAGTCCCGATTTCAATAGAGATTTCTTTCTTTATATTTTTGCCTCCGACCAATCTTTAGCTGCGGTATTGACTCAGAAGGATGATGAAAACAATCAGGCCTAAGTGGTGTTCATGAGCACTAATCTCCAGGGAGTTGAGCTTAATTATCCTGCTATAGATAAACATGCCTATGTGGTATATAAAGCAGTAAAACACTTTAGGTATTACATCCTTAAGAACCACAC
>JASDQU010097243.1:9396-21560 GCA_032191745.1 Picea mariana | reverse complement strand
GGGAAAAGAAGAGGGAATTGGATGGCAGTGGTCCAAGAATTTGATCTAGATATAAAACCTTCCAAACTAGTAAAAGGGCAAGGGTTATGCAAACTTGCAACCAAAGCCCAGGACCAAGTAAATGAATATTCTGGATGGGAGAATGAAATGGCACTATGGTGTGGATAAGTATCATATATATCCACAAGACAAGAGTCTTGGTATAAGAATTTAACTTATGTCCTACACCACGGGACTTGTCAAGAAAATCTCAACCCTAGGGAAAGGAGAGCTCTCAGGCTAAAATCTGCACAATATCGCCTTATAAGTTCGGTACTCTTGCAGGTTAATTATGATGGGGTACTATTAAGATGTATCAAACGTCAAGATGCAGACAGGGTTCTGAAAGAGCTCCATGATGGCCCTGCTAGCAGGCATTTCGCAGGAAACACCACTGCTCATAAGATACTGAGAGCTTGCTATTATTGGCCCACCTTGTTCAAAGACGCTCACACCTACACTAGCAACTGTAAAACTTGTCAAATGAGCACCGGGAAGGAGAAGAGGGCAACAGATACACTCCAACCTGTGACTGTCTCTAGGCCTTTTGAGCAATGGGGGTTGAATATCACAGGATAAATCACACCCATCTCTTCGAAAAAACACAAGTACATTCTTACTGCCATCGATTACTACACGAAATGGGTAGAGGTCATCCCTCTGACTCATGTAAACGAGAAGGTGGTAATCCAATTCGTAGAACAACAAATGATCACAAGGTTTGGTGCCCCTTCTGTCCTGGTCTTTGATAATGCAGCTTATTTTTCTTCCGCCCTATTGACAAAGTTTTCTCTAGACAAAGGAATCATAATTAGGTACTCTACAAATTATTATCTGCAGGG
The DNA here is from genome assembly GCA_032191745.1 of Picea mariana. NCBI lineage: Eukaryota > Viridiplantae > Streptophyta > Pinopsida > Pinales > Pinaceae > Picea > Picea mariana. The sequence continues at coordinate 20,679 of JASDQU010097243.1, read as the reverse complement.
AAATGGGGTGGCAGATTCAACTAACAAGAACCTAGTGAGGATATTAAAGAAGACGGTTGTAGATAACCAAAGGAATTGGAATAATTTGCTCCATAATGCTCTATAGGTCGATAGGGTAACGCCCAAGGAAGCTATAGGAAATTCCCTGTACTCTTTGGTTTACGGGCAAGAAGCCATCCTCCCAAATGGGCTCTATCTTCCATCTCTTCAACTAGAACAAGATTCCAACGAGGAACCTTTGTTGGCCATACAACAAAGAATCAACACTCTGCTCATGTTGGAAGAAGAGAGGGAANGCTAAAGAGAATAACTTCGAAGTAGGAGACTTAGTCCTAAAGTGGGACAGAGAAAATGAACCAAAAGGGAAGCATTCTAAGTTTCAAAATATGTGGCTTGGACCTTTCTAGGTGGATGAGAAGATTGGGGCAAGCACTTATCAGTTGTAGAATCTGAGGGGGAAACCTGATGCCCTCCCAGTGAATGGTCAGGCCCTAAAACAATATTTCCAATAAATAATAATAATAATAAATGTGCTTTATGTTTTGTTTGAGTGTTTTCATGATTGCGAAATACGTTTTTATTGTTTTCTTTTTCTTTCTGGATTTTTGCGCTTTGAAAATTGTGTTTAGTAGGACAATGGTTGATCTTAAATCATGCGACATAGAGAACTCTGTTCCTAACTCATCACTCGTTTACAAACACAAGAAGCATTGGGGAACTTACGGTTGCTCTGAGGAGTGCTCTATCTAACCTCGCCAAATGAATAACTTCAAAGAAATGTTAGAAGTGTATGCTCAGTGGTTTGGTAAGACCTTAAGGGAAAGAAGGAAAGATGGAAAGAACTATATGAAGCCAGAAGACAAAGATAGCAAAGGATCCACCTTAACCATCTCACCTTGCAAAATAAACAAACATCATCCTCTCCCACTCGCTTAGGGCATCATGCTGAAATAAAATTGATATTATCAAAAGAGTGAACAGTAGAAGAGGGTATGCATATATCTCCGTCGGGGCTATGGATGCTCGCTGGCAGTGGAGTAAGGTCTGTGATGTCGGGGTGACTCTGCCGGGTCTATGGACGCTCACCGGCAACGGAGCGACACCGAAGCAAGTGAGTAGAGGTAACTAAAGGATTCATTCTAGTGAATGATTTTCTAAACTTTTATAAAAAGGGCATGAGTCAGGATTAAAGGAAATGAAGGAGGAAAAAAGGTTAAAACACTACGGGCAGACCCAAAAGCATCAACCAAAGAATTTCAAATGCAAAGGTAAAGAGGTTCTGATTTAAAACCAGACAAGTTTCTCCATCAACTTTCGTATCAGCCGAGCCTTGAAGGAGCAGAGATTTAGTTTTCGCCCAGAAAGTCGCCATTTGTTGAGCACTCAACACACCCTAAAAAGCTTGGGTCAAATTTTACCTTTTTGGGTACCACTTGATTTTTTTCACTGTCTGATTTCACTTTAGTATCAAATTGTTGCCTGTGTTTATCATTTTGTGTTTTCATGTTGAGTCTTTTAAAGTCTGCTTGAGCATGATAAAATCATCATAACTTAAAAAAAGACTAACATTTACTTAAAGAATCGACACTCAAAACTTTTCCCCGATGTGCTTAAGAAATTCGGCATCAGGAAGGATTAGAGGTGACAAAAAATCGCTCAAGAAGAACAAAGTAGTCGAGCTTCGATCTTCATTGGCATCGACAGACATGAGTTTTTATTACGTGACAGACATCACACAAGAATATCATCGATGACTGATTCTCGTCGGTGTTGGTAAGGAACATAAAGAATAAGCGTTGTGCGAGTAAAGGAATGATATTGCTGATCATCGACTTCCGAAATGTTTTCGACATCATGGTTTTTACAAATATGATAAACATAATGGAACTATCTCTGAAGGTCGATTCCCGATAAATTTCGACATCAGTAATTTTTGAGAGGGTAGGGTCATTAAAGGGCGCGATAAGTTTATCCCCTCCCCACGATCGCTGATCCCGGCACTTGTCTGCATCGGCTGCCCTAGTTCTATGTTATCGCTCACGTCTTGTTGAAAAACCCCGATCTAATTGAGCTAGTAATACCATGTCATCACTGTACAATGAAAACCCGTCGGCGTCAGAAATTTTCTCAGGAGGATACCAACGAAAACATACGTAAAGATATCGTCGATTCCCGACCTGTACACTGAGAAATGCGACGTGATGGGACGTATTATCTCTAAGATATGCTAGATACGACGCATTTAAAAGGTTAATTAATTCCAATATCGAGCATTAGTTGCTAATTCATGCGCAAATCAAAGGGATCGTTTGAGCATGCCGATACAATGCATCTCCCTCCGTGCCTCCGTCGTCAACCCATGTAGAATTTATTTGCAGAGATTCGACGGTAGGTTGTTTTGAATTTCATCCATTAATCATATTAACTGGTTGATACGATTGGTAGGATCTCTCCCATTATATTCTTTTGAGTCATTGTGAATAAGATTATTCTATGTGCAAACAAGTTTGGATCACCCAAAGGAGCAAGACGAGCGATCTAGAGAAAGCTTCCAAGGTCGAGTGAGTACTAAACAACAATTTTAGCAAGCGTTACAGGTATGTACCGGCTTATGGGTGTTTTACGCTTCATTTCATATGTTTTCATCCAACATTACTTTGTACACATGCCTAAAGGATCATTTTCAGTTGCAGGAACAATGACTCTGAAGAAACCCACCACCAGGAAATCTCCAAGAGCACCAAAGCTACAAGAACCAGAGGCAGGAGAAGGTTCCTCCCCGTCGGTTGCAAGGCAATTGGAATTTGCTCCAAAGTCAGTGCCCGTCATCAAGACAAGCACCAATAAGGCTTTCGTCTAGCCCCCTACCTTTGGAGACACAAAGGAGAACATTGGGACCAAGACAGTAGTCCCGCACTGGGAAGAACTCTTTAAGAAAATCAAATGGGAAGAACTCCCCAAATATACCCTGCACAACGATCCTGATACGAGAAGACTCAATGATGAAGTTCTCCCAAATGTCTGCAAGGCTTACCTGCACATGGTGGCGAGCAGGACTTTGGTATTCCCCTACATCGAACTCTTGAAATGGCTTATTGATCACACTGATGCACATAGGTGCTTAATTAACGACGAAAATGGCGGATGCATCGGGGTTTTCCTAACAGTGGAAGTTCAGAATTACTACAAACTCAGGGAGCCAAAGGAACGGTTGAACATTGATTTTGTTTTGAGTTTCTATCATAAACAAGACACCAGCAAGATTATGGCTTCTTGGTGGAGGGAGGATAAAAATTTCACCAATCGGACCTCTAGCTAGTACCTGACGACCAACCTAAGAGAGCCTTACATCTATCTAATGGAACTCCTCTGTTGATTACATGGGGAGAAAGACTACACCAGGTTTTCAAAGGCTTGGATGCCTCTGGCTTATACCATAGCCATTTATGGAACATGTTTTAACTGGGGTGCAATCATCTCCAAACAACTGAGCACTTGCATACGACAAGCTCAAACACCAAAAGATGGAGACACCCCTTCCTTCTACATGGCTTCTTATCTACTGGACGTCGTTTGCGCCAAGAACGTCTTCGCTGGAATGAACTTAAGATGGAACTCCTCAGAGCTCCCGGTCCATGTATACTTCGACATCTTATGGGAAAACAGGTACAAGAAATCCTATTCTCTCATCTGTGACCAATTTATTGCACGCATTTATTCTTTTTTGTTCAAGAAAGAGTTCCCAAGGTTGTCAGATGCAGCCAAAATGGTTGTATCAAAAGTAGGCCACTGGTATCTAGATGAGCACGAAACCTACATCAGGGTTTTTGGCGCCACAGGAGCACCCCATCTCTTACCTATTTATGTCCCCAATTGACTAGTATTAGGGGAAATTTGTTATCAGACTATTTTGCAAGGCTACAACGCCACTTTGGTAAAGGATAAGAAGAGGGCCTTCATACCTTATGGGTTTCATATTGGCTTCTACATGGTAAAGGACACTGCACAGGCCAAGCAAGAAGGCTTAATTCAATTAGAATTTCGATTCTAGACTGGTCGTTTTCGCAAGCATGATCCCAAGGGCCCGGTCCTAAATAATGAAACACAAGTATCATCATGTTGGCCCTACGCCCATGACCGGTTTGAGGATTAAATCTTCACCAAAAATGCTATAGACTAGGATGAGGTGGTGGAAAGGATGGTTGATCCTAAAGCAATCAGGTTCAAGGCCATGAGATGGGATGAGCAAGCAATAGTCTTGGAACAATTGGATCAAGAAATCCTCAGGGCCAACGAAGAAAGGACAACATCTGAATCAGTCAAAGTAGTGGAAACTCCTCAAGAATCCACCGAGACAGTGGAGATTCCTCAGGTAACCCTGGTGCAAGCTAGGCATTTCTCCAAGGTTCAAGTTGTATAGGGTATGGGGGGACTCATGTATCAAAAGGACCAGCTGTTAATGAAGTGGATGCAAGATAACGTAGATCTCGTCATATGGACAAGGCCTTTGACCAATAACCCAGAGGAGATCCCGGTGGGGTCAAGTGGCCCTGATCTCACGAACCTTGATAACATCAACGGGTCAGATAACCCTAAATCCACAATTCCACTGGCTGTATTGCTGGTAGGAGTGACGGCTCAACCAAAGGAAAATCGAGTATCAGTAGAAACAAGTGCACCTAACCCTCTAACTGAGTTCATAAATGTATATAGTGATGATGAGAACCTGGAGGAATCTCAAAGGACCCCTGTGCGTGTCCAAGAAGAAAAGGGACCTGAGAAGACTTCTTCCCCTCAACTCGAGGTCCAAACCCAGGAGGTCCCACAAAAGGAAATAAAATTTGAAATTGGCCTCGAAACAAAGGTACTCGATGCGTCAGAAACTGGAGTAGATAATCAAAAGGACAAGCTCGAACCGAATGAGCCAAAGGAAGGATCCCCGCAAAAGGAAATCAACGATTCAACAACCAACGAGCAAGTAAGCAACAAGTCTGTGCTTGACGTGTCTATTCTGCTCAATACTCAGATCCCTGATAAGAGATAAGAAAAGGTCGGGCCTTCGGATCATAATGAGGAAGTTCAAGAACCCAACCTTGAACAAGTATAGACCACCGGTAACCTGGGAAACACACTCACATGGGGTGATCAGTAGATACTCGAGCTGGTAGACGAGGTAGTAGATATCTATGTGATCTCCTATGATAAAAAGAGAAAGGCCATCATCTAAAGAACCACAAATAAGAAGAGGATCACGTTGGATCGCTCCATCCTCATCACTACAGAGGAAAATTTGATAAACATAACATATGCCCGAACATTGGAGCTCCTTGGTGTGGGGATGGCGCTCTCGGATGCCACCCTAGATAGAGCCAAAAGAGACGAAAAGGAGTTGGCTTCCACCCTGAAGGAACTAGAACATTTACACCACCTGGCTTAGTACTATCAGGGAGCCACTTAGACCACAGTATATCTGAGAAGCGAGTTCAAAGAAGCTTACAACCAATTCACAAAAGAATGACACCTTTTTACAACAAAGATAACTGAGCTCCAAGAGGACACTCTCATGGCACTCGCGACATGAAAGGATATGGAGAAATTGTATGAAAGGGCGCAACAAGCAGTAGAAATACTTGAGTACATTGATGCAGTCCAACAGGGTCTAGACAAAGAAGAACATGGTATCTGGATGTTAGGAAAAAGCAGCCTTAATCACATGAAGCGAGCAGTCGAGTATTGGGCTAAGATGTCTCAGGACTCACACCAAGAAATTCAAGAGCAGTGGGTCAGATGCGAGAAACATTGGGGAAAAATCAACAAAGCAATGAAGGATATCGTTCTCCCCAAGTTTAGCACCCCCGACAACTTTGTCAACTTGTGCGACATAGTCAAGTCGCATGCCAAGAAAGATTCACTGTGGGCCGAAGAGCTCGCTAAGATGACCGACGTAGTACCAGGGCAAGTGAAATGATTTATGGACCATCCGATTAGAGCTCGAACTGTGCTACATCAATTAAAATCTAGTCTGGTGAAGTACCAAACACATGCGATAGACATCAGAGGAATACATGTGGCTCCGATGGAACAACACAGATTTCCATGGGCCCAAACTTGCAAAGAGTTGTTTATTAGTTGGTCTGAGTATGAGAGAAGTCACCCTTTCAAGTGATATCTCGGGTTGACTGTTAAAGAAACTGTTAGGAGATGACGCCACGTGGTGAATTTTTTTTTTCTTAAACTGCACTTAGCCATTATTTTTAGTTGAGTTTTACATTATAAATAAATACATCGATCAATTAGCTAAAGGTCGATGGTTTTTGTAAGAACTCTTTCTTTCTGGTTGTTAAGAATTATTTTGAAGCTGCTATGAATTGAGAAGTCCTTTTGGACCAAAGACAAGTTATTTTCATCAAATGCATGTGATTGGACGTGGAGAATAACTATTTCCTATCTCCTTTCATGAATGATGCTATAATGAGTAAGAGCTATTTAATCTATTGTCAAGTTATTTGGTGCAATATTTTGTTGCTCTTTACTTTAATGATGAAGATGAATCATTGTGTTATCATGTGATGAATGATTATGGTAGATGAATTATTTTTCTTTCCATTATCTTGTTGTATATGTGTTTTCTTTTTGATAATTAGATTCTCAGATAGTAATTGGATGCTCACATGGTTAATGTATTAGTACTAGGCCTATGGTATATAATCGTTGTCTGCATGCTTGAGCAGCGGGTTATCCAAAGTTCAGCCTTTTCCCAAGTAGTTAGAACTTAATTATGTATGTCACCAAGTTGCTTTATACCGGCTTACACCTCATATTGGTCCCACCCAAGAGAAAATACAAAAAGAGATAGTCCAAACTGAAGGAAGAGCCTTCATGAGAAAACATAAAGCCTATCGATAAATTGGCCGGATCGCAAGATCTGGAGAACCATTCCACCATTAAACGCTGCAGAGTCTAATTGGGCCTCGGTTGAGGGTTTGGTTCCTACTGTTGAATCAGGGATCTAGGACCCATCAACAGATCCCATAGGAAAAATGTTAGCTACTTATGCTTGGGGTCTTGTTCAATCTTCAAACAATCAGGAAAACACATATGCCCTCTTGCATGGTATTCCTTTGGCCAAGGAAGCCAAGGTCAACGCATTGATAGTCATTGGGGATTCCATGGTGGTTATCAAATCAATGCTAGGTAAAAATTATAAATTTGACATCTTTCTCACAGTTACCATTTTCTGAGTAGAAAAGGAGGCAAGCTCCTTCCTAAAATCCTTATTCTATCATGTGAATCAAGATTTGAAATCGACAACAGATCTCTGGGATAAGTAAGCTATTGAACTAATCTTAGGAGAATATGTAAAAAATGTGGGGAATTCTAGTTGCATCATCCCCTAAGGTTTGATATGGTTAGGCACGTTAATAACATTAAACTATTACATGAACAAACAACTAATAAATCAACTCATTTGCATCAATATAGGAGTAATGAGGATTGGACTTATCCTCCACATGATGTGAGCAATTAATATGGATCTAGTTATCCAATGCCTTGGTATGAATAATTGTCGGCCCTATGGGATAATGGAGAGTTCAAGCTATGTAATTCGGCTCGAATATGGTCTAGATCTACAGGTGATCGACAACTTGGTAAATGTTATCGCCACACTCGAGCTACCTGTTGTTTATGGTTATAATATTTCAAATTGGGGAAATCTTCAAAGGAAGGTGGCAAGGGTCATGGGTCTAGTTTATGGTGAAAGAAATTTTCTTTCATCTCATGGGAAGGGTTATATGAATTATGGGTTTCATCCCCCTTTCTAATTGGTTCTCTTTTTCGGTGTGCTCCTTCCCAGAATGGCCTATAGGGGACAAAACAAGATCTAGTGTCTATTTAGTTTTTAAATATTAGAGGGAAAGCAAGGTGATTGCTGACTTATTCTTTGTTATGTTGGGCCAAGACTCCTTCTATTCCCCCTCCCATATTTTTTCTATCTCATATATCTCACAAGGGATTCACCTTGTAGTCCAATATTTTATCACATTCATTCATAAAGAGGGTTTTAAAATCGTGAAAAATAAAGTCAATATATTGTAGGTGTTGTGGGGGATGCAAGGTATCCGAGAGTTTATAGGTATTGAGAGGTATAAAATGGGCATCTAGTTAAAATAGGGTTTTATTATTATTAGAAAGATGTATTGGGAGGTGGGTTCAAAAAAAGGATTTTGGGAGGTATTTATCAATATCTAGTGAAATTAGGGGTGTTTTGTAATATCCCATGAATACACATGCTATGCCACATTTTCATTGAGTGAAGACCCCATGAGATAGCTAAGAAATGTCTCATGGAGAACATATATATCTTGAAATTTAGGGAATTAAGTCTAATAGGAGCTCTCTATTCTTAGTGATAACAAAAGTACATGTAAATGAGCACCATTGTGTCTCCTAGCATGTAACCACTATGAGTTTAGTAGTCTAACAAAAATAAATGATTGATATTTTATAAGTTGAATGCAATATGCTGCAAAAATTGGCTCTGAACCTTCTCAAGGATTATTTATCCATAGCCTCAAACAACAAGGTATCAGATAATTACACTTGGGATAATCTCAAAGAAGATGAAATCATTCATCAACTAAAAGAACCAATGGATATAGGAAAAAAAACTCTCCTCTCTCAAATGTTGGTTGGGAGGAAGAGAATGGTCCTCATGTATTCTATTAATTACTATGTTTTTCTACATCATTATGATTTTAGGTGTTTTTGTCAAATGGGCTACTTGCAAGAAAACTTGGAATGTATAACATATAGTATGTTGTAAACTATTTTTTGTAGTAGCAGAGAACAAATTATTTTGTTTAGTGAAACTCTAGAAAAGTCACATGTAACTTTTTTTATCCTAGCTACTTCCCTTTATTATAATATAATATATTTTGTTCTAGTTATAAAAAAAAGGACTATCATAACACTATTGGATCACCAATGTATTACTTGGCTAAATTTCTCACACAAAATCTTAAATACCTTAATGTGAACATGTATTCTTTTTGGAAAACTATCCCTAGTTATTTATTTTATCCTGTATAATAAAGAGAAAATTTGTTTTAAACTTCCTCTATGTTGGGAATATGATAGTTCTTTGAGAAGAGATGGATTTATATGGTCGAATATTTGTAATTTTCTAAATCATTAGCCAAAAATAAGCATTGAGAGATAATTGAAAATGCTTAAAAAAACTATTCTTGGTTATTCATTTTAGAGATATAATGCAAATGATATCAACTTGGAAAAGGATTTGATTGTTAATAGATTCAAGTTATTTAATACAATAATTGATTAAATTGATAATTGTTTTTTTTATCATTTTATATGCATATCTGAAAGATTTGAAGTCAATATTTTTTCTTATTTTTTTTTATATAAATGGTGCTCTTTTGAATGCATTACACAAAATAGATGAAAATAAGAATTGAGTTTTGGTATATTTCCTTAAACCTTTTTCCTTGGTTGAATTTATAACAGTTTCGTCGTTATGGCAACAAAAGCGACGTACAATAGGTAGATTTATTTATTTATTTTTATTTTTTTGCGTTAGGAAAAGTAAGGCATCACAATTGAGAAACATCATCGACAAAATTCACCAATCCTAAATCATAGTTAAATACAATGCGCAAGTAATCATTCACATGACACACCATATACCACATTAAATCCAAGGCACAAAAGCAAATAAGGTTACTTCATGGCGCAAATCCCAAACACAGTAAGCAATCATCCGTCAATAAGATTTTCATTCCGAGTGAGAAGACTGAAATCTAAAACCATTATTCAAGACACTAATTCCATTAGCGCGAGTAGCCCAATATCTAAACATCATACAATACATTATAATTCAATGTGTGCAAGGGGTCTAATTACCCAACTAGTCATACATCACAACAACGAATTGCATGCGATCATTCTAATCAATACTTAATCATTACGCATCAACAATTGATGATGCACGAGATTTCATCCTTAGCTCGCAAGGCGCAAGAGGAAGAATAATCAATAACCAATCATACCTCAACCAAAATTTAAGGGCGCATTAGTAACCAATTCTAATTCAGTCATGCATTCACCAATATTCAACAACACAATAGTGATCTAGCTATTAAAACTAAGTACAATATCAATTTAAAGGCACAAGTGTTAGTTATTAAATCAACATATATCACATCCTATGGAATGTCCTTAAGGAAAACAATTATTCTTTCTAGTGATAAAGGTGACCCTATAAGGCATAAAATACCTCTAAGGGATATTTGGCACTATAGGATGGCCTCTCCAACTAACTTGCATCGTCTTCAGGTATTCTTGGACACTCGCCAGCATTAATTACATTTATGAAGGGTTTACTAAAACTTCACCTCTCTAATCTCAATTCCCTTATTAATAGGCATGTCATTGATAGAATGAGGAACAAGGAACACAAAACATTTCTCAATGAAAGGATTACTAGTGACTTGAGAAAATTTCATAGGAATCTATTGAACATGCATAATCACTACTTGAATGGCAAGAACCTTCACAACCTCAAGTCCTTTCCTAGGTTAATCTTATTCGTCTTTATGTATCTTATTCAAGGGTGGCGAATAAAACCCTTACGCGAGCACAAGGAATCAGAGAGCTACGAAATCATCCATCATTACCTTAGGAACCACATACAAGTGTATGTGTCTAAACTTTACTCGACATCAGTCCAATCGAATCATAGTATAAATTCTCTTACTCAGACAAGATATCATACAGTCTACTAAAAAAGGGGGCGAACTTCACACCAATACACATTACACATAGTGAGAAACCGAGAAAGGGATATCAAGCTATTGCAAGGGATAAAGCAACTCCAGTTATGAATAAGCATCCGGATTAAAACAGTAACATCATGGTCTAACTACTGGTGGCGGAAAAAGATGAGTGTGAATACATTGTTGGGGAATAACGCATGAGGATAAGAGCCCAAGGCACTGAGGGAAACAACCAATAATTTCACCACAGGTATTGTGGCATGGGAAATAATTCATTGAGCATTGCAGCACAAACAGTTGAGGAGGGAGAAGTTTGCTGTGTGAAATTAACGAAACCAAATATTGAGGGGAATCCACAGAGCACAAGGGATAACTCGCCCGGAGAGAATAACCTCGCTGGATAGAAGCAGGAAAACAACGCCGAGGTGATCCCGGAATGAAAACAATCAGAATAATAAGAAGGGTGAGTGATGAGAACGAACTGCTGGGT
>JASDQU010097241.1:8927-19559 GCA_032191745.1 Picea mariana | reverse complement strand
TGAAGCAGATCAAGCCCTTCAGTTTGTTATCACTCCAAGAATCTCTTTAGGGTTGTAAGCTAAAGATGCTTGGTAACTTAATAAATTTGATAAATAGGTATACTTGGATCAATGGGATAACTCAGTGGCTAATGAGAAGAACAACTTATCATGCATTCGAATGAACCAGTGCTTTTAGAAATCAATAATCAGATAGAGAAATTGGAATGGGGTATGAAGAATACTAGTCTAGATAACCAAGTACATTAACATCTAGGGTCATACATGATAGTAAGAGATCCTTTAATTCAAATTCATGAGCTTAATAAGAATATAACAATTCTTAGAAGCTGAGCTAAATTGAAGTAAAGTACAGAGCAATGCAATATATGAACAAATCTGACATTGATAGCAAAAGAAGACTGTGATTCTATTAAGATAAGTGTCTTAGTACAATAGGAAAAATTGTATCTAGGATTGAATCCCTTTAGTTCATCTTATGTCTTGAGCTTTATAGCTCTACAATACAGTTTTCATATCCTAAAAGAATGGATCAGATATGCTAAAGATAGAAAGTCAAAACTGATTTACAAAAGATACAGAATGATTCTCAAAATGAGGTCAATTCCGCATTTCATGGTCTTCAGATGATGTAGAATACCTATGCAGTGCAGATAAGCCTTCCAAGGTTGTTTGATGACTCTTGAGAAATATGAAATTCAAATTTGCTAATTTTGAAAAAAACCCTGATTTGTTGCCTCCAAAATAGGTGTCAAAACCAACTTGAATACCTTTTCTAACCCTTTTACATCAAAAGTGGATCTAATATCTGACTCTATAATTCAACATCTATCCATTAAAAGAGTTTTCAAGAGATTCTGATTAGTAAAACTTCAGTCTGGGCAAAAATACTCTTTCTCTAGCCATCTCAGGTTTCACCAGCTATTTCGCCTTACGATTTGCTACTTATCTAGTGAAAGCTCTGCTTTTCATCAGCTAACTAGTTATAATTTCACCTTTTGCGCTGGTGAAAGCTCTGTCTTTGAATAGCTGTAAAATTTCAAAAATGTGCTTTGTATTAGCCTCTAAAACTACTGCTTCTTCTGCAATAAATCGATTTCTAACAGAAAGTATGAAAATATTCCATGGAGATCCTCCTTTGCAAGGTCAATACATTTGACAATTCTTTTGCCGAGAAAATCTGGATTGACAGTAGGGTCAAAGCTTCCTAAAAATCGATGTCCAACTATATCTATGGCATCAGTCAACCCATCAAGAAATACACAACGTTTAATCATGGCTTTGGCCAAGCATGTAATCTCTTCATAAGTCTCTCCTTTCGCCCTAAGTAGGACAAGAAAAGTTCTAATCTGGACCTCATTTTCTCCTCCACACAATAAATGATCAAGCACTGCCTACGCCTCTTTTTTTGATAAATCTATCTTATTTACCAGCGATTCAACTACCCTTGCAATGGAGAAGGATTCTGGAGGTGCAGACACACTAACAACATTGAATTTTAAATAAAGTTGGGAAGATGATTGTGAAGAAGCAACTGATAAAAATCTCTGCTAGGTTCGAAACTGTGAAACCCTTCCAATGCTGAAATCGAGTGCTAATTTAGAAGGACTAAGGCCCTTTGAGAATTCATGTCGAGTTAGAGTAAACATGGTGCAATTGCAAGATGTATCTCTTCTCTGCATCCATTACTCAACATGTTTTTTTTTATGAAGAGGCGCAGGTACCTACAATTTCGAGTTCTTGTACACCAGTGCTCCATATGAATTGAAAGAGGGATTGATGTTTATTTGTATTTGATACCGTGGCAATCTTTACATATATGTTCATTTCTTCTCGTGGTCTGATATCTACAAATAAAACTCCTTAGACAACTATACAATCATAGCCAAATTTTGACTTCCATTCTTGCTCCTCGTGGTGCCCTTTGCATATGATCCCATGCCTACATCAATTTCATCAAACAGTGCATGAACAGATCCCATATTTGATGGAAATCCAGATTTTACAATCTTTACATATGGCGAGGTTTTATTAGGTAAAATAAATGAGATTGATATCAACTTAGTGTTGGGATTTGATGACTTCAAATGTGGCATAAATCATGGTTTGCAGACTTAGCTTGATTCGTGGCTCTGCACTCCTCCTCGTATGTTATCTCTAAATCACTTGTTTAACAAGCCATACCAGCAAATAAAAAATTCTGAAACCTGGATACCCAGAACAAAATTTGATAGTTGGCTTGAAAATGTTGGACACCTGTTCATTGGAATGGTCTCGGGTTTGGGAAATAACTTGGTTTTGTCGACTCATATCTTATGAATCAAGCATATGGTCTTATATCAATTTGTGGAAAGACCCATAACTTATCTCATAGCTTAGTGTATTATGGGCTTGACACATGGATTAGTTTATGTGTTGATTTGTGGCTTGACTTATGGGCCTTCAATATTTTGTCTAAAGATGAAAACTATTAAAATCCATAAACCCTAGAGACTTTAGGCATAGAAACAAAGGATTTGTGAGTGAAATAATCAAGTAGGAGCTAGATGAACACTATGGAGGTTAATATACTAGAAAAGAGACTGAAGAAAATGATAAATCATTTGAAGAGTGATGGAAATACTCATCAAAATACCAGTGCATTTTTTGATTGCTAAGAACTGGCTCCAACTGGGATGGAGAGCTCCCTGCGAGGTTTCCAAGAACCTAGTAGTTCCATTATCCTTTAGCATTGAGCATGGAGTCATTTGTCTTGTGCAATTGTTCCTCTACAAACCTATAGCCTGCCTGTAGCTTGCCTGTAACCTGCCCTGCTTATTTATGAACTCAACAACTAAAAAGATCTAGTTGCTCGTATGGCGAGCTTATTCTTCTGCCTACTCCTACACTAACCAACTGTACTGCCTCTTATCAAGTGAAGTCATGCTTCCAATGAAGGCACGTGAGAAACTGATTTACTGACATCATGCTAGATCTTGGACCGAAAAATAATAGAAGCCATATCATGCAGAAAATATGTTTGAACAGATGATAAAGACAATCTTCTTCTGACAAAAATACTTTAATGCATTTGCTGCTCATAGAGTCCAAATAGTTATCAACAGGGTCATAAATTTCATAAAGAAATACCTCTTTGAGCTGTTGATCCAACTGATTGTATTGCATCTACTGATTGCTTACACTGGTCTCAATGTTGAATGTAAATTGTTCTTCTTCTGTTGAAAGAAAATGCAAACTCAAATGTTGTTCTGAACCTCTCCACTCTTATTCACCATCATTGGTCTCAATGTTGAAAACAGACTTCTCATCCTCTGTCAGAGAGTCATATAAGAAGGATTGTTGATCTGAACTTTTTAGCTCATCTCCTTCCTGCAAATGTCTGCTGCAATCTACCTTTATTTGCAAGTCTAGAAAATGTGGGTTGTCCTCAACATATATTGCAGATGCAATACTTTCACTTACTGATTGGTCAATCTTCTCATCACCTTTCAAGTATTCATGTCTTCTATAATTTCCCTATGTCTACAAATTTGAAAGCTGAGGTATGCCCTTAGAATCTGTTGCAGATCTGAGACTGTCACCCGCTAATGTAAAAATCTGATAATCATCTTTGGGTTTTTCAAATGGGACAATCTCATCTTCAAGACAACCTAAGTTAGTAGATGCATTTGATACAATGTCAAAATCATCAATGCTATGGTTATCCACCCGAAGATCACCAATATTTTGGTTACAATGATAGATGTCCCCTGTTGTGACATACTCTTTGAAGCTATCATTAACCACATCAAGTATACATTTATGATCATCTCTCTGTGTAGCTAAAGAAACCAGCTCTTCGTTTTCATAACAATCAGACTTAAGGATGGTAAGAAAGCATTTTGTTTCTTTATTATCCATTTGTAGTTCATGTTGATGGGAAAACACAACATCTTGAAGATCATTAAAGGGATGTGGAATATTATGAGGGGATGATGATAGAGCATGGTTTGAATAACAAAACTTATGATCAGATATAAACATGTAATTGTCTATGTAGTCATTTGTTACCATGGGTACAATAGGTTTTGAAAACTGATCATAATTCTTACTCGAATACCTGTCTCTGGAATGCTTTGCCAATGTTGAGGAATCTGATTCACAATCTGAGATGATTCTAGTTGCTTGTTGTTGTTCTAAAACTGCCCCATATTCATTATCTTCTTGCTCGAAGTTTGCACTTAACTAAAATTCTACTGGTCCAAGTAGACAATGGTTTTCAACCTCAACCTGTTCTGGGATTCTCCTTGAAGCACAAATGTTCTCTTCCACCTCTAAAGCATCTTCAAACAAAACACTTAATGATGAAGATTTCCTTTCTAATAGAAGAAGGGCAAGTTCTGAATGGAGACCCATGACATAATATATCATGGCAGTTGTTTTTGAAGGTTGGATCCCTAAAGGCATGTCATGAAAGTTGATGTAAAATCTCTGATTGAAAATAGGCAAAGATTCACCATGTTCTCTCTTCAAGGCATAAAAATCAGCAAGGTATAGATCTGGTGATTTGTGATCACCCCAATACTTAATGAATACAATGGAGAACTTGATCCAAGAACCAATAGAATCAGTTCTCAAACTTTTAAAACAAACAACAATGTCTCTGATTAAAGTTTTAGCAAAATATCTCATGATGACATCTTCATGAACAATCTGAAAACGATCGATAAAATCCAAAAAGGATCCCAAGTGCCTCTCAGCCAAAGCTTGGTTCTCACTGGAAAACCAAGGGAGATATTCATAACAGCTATCAGGATAAGGATGAAGAAGAGAGGGCATCTTTAAAGGCTTGAACATCTTCATTCCAATTTTAATTTGAAAAGCAGTGGGCTGAACAGGTTGATGACCAGGTTCATCAGTAATGCCAAAAGGTATAGAGCTCTCAATAGGTTTGGAATCAATTTCAATCTTCACAAATTCGGAAGGGTGATCAGATTCAAGAGGAATGGGAATGCTAGACTCATATTTAGAAATAGGCTATGATGAGGATATTGAATCAATATCTACAATATAGGGTTGCAGGATTTCCTCTTCTAAAGAAGGGTATATATAATAAGGATGATGATTTTCTGAATATACAAAATAGAAAATGATCCTCTTTATCTACAAAGGAAATAACATGAAAGAACTAATAAAGAAAAACAATAGTTCATGAAGCAAACTGATGATCTAGTACCTGGATTTCAAATTCAGCTCCTTTGTCTTCTGATAATCTTCACTGGATCAACAATAAGTGTTGTTGGTGGATTTTCTAGATTTGTTCTAGTATGAGCTCTTTTCGGAGCCACTTCATTCCAATGGAGTCTCCATATAGATGATTACAACCAAGTAAATGTCCAATCTTTGTCTATCATCAAAATTGGATCTATGTCGTCTCCCAACGAAGCCGAGCTTCAATCTCCTCTCCCCGGCAACAGTGCCAATTTTTTATCACTCCGAAAAACTCTTTAGGGTTGTAAGCTAAAGATGCTTAGTAACTTAAGAAATTTGATAAATAGTTATACTTGGATCAATGGGATAACTCAGTGGCCAATGATAATAACAACTTATCATGCATTCGAATGAACCAATGCTTTTAGAAATCAATAATCAGATAGAGAAATTGGAATGGGGTATGAAGAATACTAGTCTAGATAACCAAGTACATTAACATGCAGGGTCATACGGGATAGTAAGAGATCCTTTAATTCAAATTCATGAGCTTAATAAGAAGATAACAGTTCTTAGAAGTTGAGCTAAATTGAAGTAAAGTACAGAGCAATGCAATATATGAACAAATCTGACATTGATAGCAAAAGAAGACTGTGATTCTATTAAGATAAGTGTTTTAGTACAATAGGAAAAATTGTATCTAGGATTGAATCCCTTTAGTTCCTCTTATGTCTTGAGCTTTATAGCTCTACAATACAGTTTTCAGATTCTAAAAGAATGGATCAGATATGCTAAAGAGAGAAAGTCAAAACTGAATTACAAAAGATAAGGAATGATCCTCAAAATGAGGTCAATTCCACATTTCATGGTCTTCAAATGATGTAGAATCCCTGTGCAGTGCAGATAATCCTTGCAAGGCTATTTGATGACTCTTCAGAAAGATGAAATTTGAATTTGCTAATTTTGAAAAAAACCCTAATTTGTTGCCTCCAAAATAGGTGTCAAAACCAACTTGAATACCTTTTCTAACCCTTTTACATCAAAAGTGGATCTTAGATCTAACTTTATAATTCAACATCTATCCATTAAAAGAGTTTTCAAGATATTCGGATAAGTAAAACTTCGATCTAGGAAAAAATACTCTTTCTCTAACCATCTCATGTTTCACCAGCTATTTCGCCTTACGATCTGCTAGTTAGCTGGTGAAAGCTCTGCTTTTCATCAGCTAACTGGTTATAATTTCACCTTTTGTGCTGGTGAAAGCTCTATCTTTGAATAGCTGTAAAATTTCAAAAATGTGCTTTGTCTTAGCCTCTAAAACTACTTCTTCTTCTGCAGTAAATCGATTTCTAACAGAAAGTATGAAAAGAATTCCATGGAGATCCTCCTTTGCAAGGTCAATACGTTTGACAATTATTTTGCCGAGAAAATCTGGATTGACAATAGGGTCAAAGCTTCCTGAAAATCGATGTCCAACTATATCTATGGCATCAGTCAACCCATCAAGATGTACACAACGTTTAATCATGGATTTGGCCAAGCATGTAATCTCTTCATAAGTCTCTCCTTTGGCCCTAAGCAGGACAAGAAAAGCACTAATCTAGACCTCATTTTCTCCTCCACGCAATAAATGATCAAGCACTGCCTTCACCTCTTTTTCTGATAAATCTATCTTATTTACCAGTGATTCAATTACCCTTGTGATGGAGAAGGATTTTGGAGGTGCAAACACACTAACAACATTCAATTTTAAATGAAGTCGGGAAGATGATTGTGAAGAAGCAACTAATAAAAAGCTCTACTAGGTTCAAAACCGTGAAACCCTTCCAACGCTAAAATCGAGTGCTAATTTAGGAGAACTGAGGCCCACTGAGCATTCATGCCAAGTTAGAGTAAACGTGGCGCGATTGCAAGATGTATCTCTTCTCTACATCCATTACTCAATATGTTTTTCTGATGAAGAGGCGTAGGTACCTACAATTTTGAGTTCTTGTACACCAACACTCCATATGAATTGACAGAGGGATTGATGTTTATATGTATTTGATACCGTGGAAATCTTTACCTATATTTTCATTTATTCTCATGGTCTGATATCTGCAAATGAAGCTCCTTAGACAACTGTACAATCATAGCCAAAGTTTGACTTCCATTCTTGCTCCTTGTGGCGCCCTTTGCATACGATCCCATGCTTGCATCAATTTTATCAACCGGTGCATGGACAGATCCCATATTTTACGAAAATCTAGATTTTACAATCTTTACATATGGCGAGGTTTTATTAGGTAAAATAAATGAGATTGATATCAGCTTAGTGCTGGGATTTGATGACTTGAAATGTGGCATAAATCGTGGCTTGCAAACTTAGCTTGATTCGTGGCTCTGCACTCCTCCTCGTCTGTTATCTCTAAATCACTTGTTTAACAAGCCATACTAGCAGATAACAAATTTTGAAACCTGGATACCCTGAACAAAATTTGATAGCTGGCTTGAAAATGTTGGACACCTGTTCATTGGAATGGTCTCGAGTTTGGGCAATAACTTGGTGTTGTCAACTCATAGCTTGTGAAGCAAGCATATGGTCTTATATCAATTTGTGGCAAGACTCGTAACTTAGCTCATACCTTAGTGTATTGTGGGCTTGACACATGGATTAGTCTATGTGTTGATTTGTGGCTTGACTTATGGGCCTTCAATATTTTGTTTGAAGCTGAAAACTATTAAAAGCCATAAACCCTAGAGACTTTAGGCATAGAAACAAAGGATTTGTGAGCGAAATAATCAAGGAGGAGCTAGATGAACACTATGGAGGTTAAGATACTAGAAAAGAGACTGAAGAAAATGATAAATCATTTGAAGAGTGATGGAAATCCTCATCAAAATACCAGTGTGTTTTTTTATCACTAACACAGTCTTTGACACAAGTACAGGGAGTACTTGTAGAACAACACAGTGCTGCAGAACAAGAAAAGAGTGCCCTCCAAGAAAAATGAAATGATGAGAAAGAACAAATACATTAAGGAAGGGAACAGTTGTTGGCGGAGAAACTGGAGGTAAAGTAAACGGTCAACAAAGCACTTCACTCTGTGACCTTCATTGAGGTATAGACCGAAGAAATAATCCAACAACAGGTGGCACAGCTTGAAGATGTGATTCAGAAGCTACATCAACGCATTGAAGATCTAGAGCTTTGCGTAGTCCCTGAGACCCCATAGGAGGTAAGAGACCTAAGGGAAGCAACTTCCCGCAGCGCAGTTGGCAGATTAAAATATCTTGCCATGGAATGCAAGCAGCTGAGTAACAGGAGTGCCCAAACTTACGAGAACCTCACAGAGAATCCAGAGTTACAGGAATTGGAGTCACAGCTCCAAGAAGCAAAGAAGCACACCAATATGTTACAGGCATAGATGAAGGACTTAACACCAGTTAAAAGAATGAATAGGTTTCAAGAACAACACTCGGCCCAGCAACAGATCCACACAATTCAAAGTAAAGTGATGGAAGTCACTCAACGACTTCAACCAGTGCAAGAAAAGGCATGCCAACTGTTCACCAAAGTTGAAAGCCAAGGATCCAAGCTAGAACAGGTCGTCATCACAACATAGCAGTGCCTAGAAGGGCCAGTGAATGACACAGTGATCCAGGAGTTCATTGAGCAAGAGGTTGTATGATTACAGTAGGTTGAAGCCACTCGAGACAAGCTCGAGGAATTTGAGGCAGAATTGCTCAGACCAGAGTGACTCGAGATGATTCACAGGTGAGTGTTGGGGGCCTGTTGGCCGTTGACCAATTTTTGGGATAATATTGGTCATGTTTGACTGTTTTTGAGAATTTGACATCCTGTCGAAGATGGAGCACTAGACGAAGCAGAGATTGTGGAATATCGGCCCACTTTTGGGTTTTGGGAATATGTAATGGGAAAGGGATGTTGGACCATGGGTTTACCCACTCTTAGGCTTCTTTTGTATGTATAAATAGAAGGATAGGGAAGAAATTAGTAGTGGAATATCAACATCTATGTGATGTATGCTAAGTGCAAGTAAGGTCTATAAGTCCTTTGTGCCTATATGAGACTTGCAGGGCTAAGTGCTAGTCATTGTAGGAAGTTGGGAAAGGCTTTGTGCTGTAACGCAAGGAAGAAGGATCTAGCGAGCTGCATAGATATTTTGTCCTGTGCGCAGTATGGTTTGGTGTCTCCATGCTATCACTGATTGAAGACACTAATAAAGAAGAAGAGTTAGTGGATGTAGCCCCGAGGTGGGTGTGACCCATGTAAATCGGTGTGTTATGCTTTGTGCTTCGACTTGATGTGTTTATCCCTTCTTTTTCTAAGTGCTTTGATATATTTAGATATATTTACATATGCTTTGTGCTTCTTAAAGGTGTGTGAATGTTATATCTGACATGTATGAAGGTGATTAGTGTTCATTTACTGGATCTGATCTACTTTATTGTTGCTAAGTGCTGAGATACCTTAGATCTAAGTAAATGTTGTGATTCTTTGTGTTATATGTGAAGTATAGTAAGGGTTGAATATTGATGAATGATCAGTGCTAAGTGCTCTGTAAGCGATATAATCATAGATTTGTGTCCCATATGAGGTTGCAAACACCTGAGTCTTGCAACCACCCTTGCCTCTACCTTGGGTGTGACTTCATCTGCTTCGCAGCTGTTGCCGAAAGGGCCAATAGTTAGGGATTTGTTGGTGTGCTCTTGAGTGTTGAACCCTGGGTCCATCCCTGTGCCAACACCTGCTGGGAAGGGATGAGTACCCAACCACAAGGATTTCAAGTCACAAGAGTGTGTTTGTGATCTTAATGCAACATATGTAGCATTTATTGTAGACCAAATATATTTATGAATAAATATGGATAGGGGTTTGGGGATTACTAGGAACTGAGGACTTAGGATTGAAAGTGTTTTGAATCATAGAGCAATGGTTAAAGCACCAAGATGTGGGTGAAAGATGGGTTGTGGGGCCTTTAACAAGATGTATATGCATGGTGCACTTTGGGCTCGAGTGTGGAGGGGGTGAAGGGTCAGGTATAGGTTATTCCTAGGCTTAGATAAGGCTAGGGGGGTCTAGGTCATGGTATAGGTCAAGCTCTAGGTCATGGTCTAGGTCATGGTCATGTTCATGTTCATGGTATAGGTCTAGATATAGTTCTATGTCATGGTCTAGGTCTAGTTCTATATATATGCCATGGTCTACATCATGGTAATCGTATAGGTCTAGGTCGTGGTCTATGTATTTCCATGTTTAGGTATTGCTATGTCTAGGTATAGGTCTAGGAATTGACATGTCTATATCAAGGTAATTTATTTTCTTTCAAAGTAGAGAGGGGGGGTGGAGAGAGAGGAAGAAAGAGAGTGTGAGAGGGGGAGAGAGGAAGATAAAGAGAGTGTGTGAGAGGGAGACAAAGAGGGGGAGTAGAGAGAAAT
>JASDQU010097239.1:3931-20578 GCA_032191745.1 Picea mariana | reverse complement strand
TTGTAGAAGGGGATCAGGTGTTTCTTCGACTGCAACCTTACAAGAAAAATTCCCTCAAGGCCGAGCATTGTCAGAAGCTAGCGCCCAAATTTTATGGTCATTATACTGTTCTCAAGCACATGGGATAGGTGGCCTATCAGTTATCTTTTCCTAGTCATTCTAAGCTACATCCTATTTTTCTTGTTTCATGCTTAAAGAAGGTGATTGGAACTAAGTGCCAAATTCAAACCAACCTTCCCGAGTTAGACAAAGAAGGATCCATTTGGCTACAACCAAAAGCAGTTTTGGACCAACATGAGTGTCGCTTGTGTCAAAGAACCATAAAGGAAGTGTTAGTCTAGTGGAAAGATACAACTCCAACATATGCCACTTGGGAACCAACTACCATTCTGCAATAATTTCCACATCTCAAGCCTTGAGGACAAGGTTGTTTTTAAAGGGGAGGACATGTTAGGGTCCTAACCTGCACATAGGTAGAACAATATAATCGGATGTAATAAAGGTAAATATTAATAAGGCCTTGCAATAAAATAGAATAAGTCGAATGTAAGAAGACCTAATAGAAGCTTCCACGTCTAGAAGGATCTTCCTCTAGATGCTTCTTTTGATAGACATATTTAGTATAAATAGGAGTTGAGGGTATGAGAACCCTAGCTTGGATATTATTGTAATAGAGCTCTGCTCGACTGGAGGTTGCCTCCTCGAAGAGGCCGTGAACATTTCTCTCATAATCAAAGTGTTAATTTTGTTGTTATTCTTATATCATTTCAGTGTTATTGTGGTGATTGTTCTGGTTATATTGTTGTTATTATGCCATTTCTAGCATTTTATTTCCGTTATGCATACTTTTTATATCTGGTATATTACAAAGGAGATAAAGCAGGGGTTAATGTGATGAATGGTGGGAAGTAGGATGAGAAATGGGTAAAGAAGTCAACATGACCTGTTGGAACACATATAATCCTAAACTTTGAGACTTCATGTTTCCCAAAGTGGAAACTCCGAAATCAATTTTCAAAAGTTTAAATCAAATTCATTTATGGTCTTAAGGCATGCATGATATACTTCATTGATGAAGTTCCTCAGTTTATTGAATGATCCCCTTTTCCCCAGAGTTGTAGAGCTGCCTGATTGTTAAATAGTCAAATCACTAAAGGTTGCTTCGGAGCTTCGCACTTCGGGTGTTTTGATAGGTCTTCCTGATTAAAGTCTTGAAACATGAAAGTGTTCATTATCCCATTTTAATAAACCTTTAAAGGACACAAGTCATAGTACACGTGTATCTTTTGAGTCTTCCCTAGGATGACACGTGGCATTCATTTATGACATTTTCCTTTGAAGATTCATACGATTCTAAGTAACACGTGACACCCCCTGGTCTCGACACGTCATCTAGAATGACATCATCTTCGACACATCACTACAAGGGATGGAATTTCGGGAATATAACAAAGAGCTAACTCGCAAGTTCACGAAGCATTAAAATGCTGAAATATTAAATCTTAATTAATTAGGTTAATCTTGGTCAAAATATAATTAAAGACTTCACATTTCGAAGTTCAAATGATTACACTTTATCGTATCCTGAAATCTCCGAAGTCCGAGTTTTCAAAGTGTTGGAACTCAAACATAACTAATTAAAAATTAAAAGCGATTATCGAATGATTAATCATTTCACAGTCTCGGGTTTCGGGTATTTATTCTCGAGCTATATGTAAAAATCCTGAAGTCTGAACACCCGAAGGCACCTAAATCTAAACACGATTAATTAATGTTTTAAAAGAGATTATCTCGTAACTAACCTTTCGTGGATTCACGATTCAGGAAATTTCAATTCTGTTTCATCCAAAACACCTGAACACGAACCACCGATATTAATGGCATTTATCACAAATCAACGATAATGATTTTTAACATAGATTGCGGATCACCAGGTATACTTTCCCATTAAAGATCATAAATCCGTCTTCAGTAAAGGTATACTCAAATTAATGCACCTTATGTGAATAAAAATGTTTGAATTGGAATTTCATTTTCACCTTTTGCAAAATAGTAAGTTTTATCCAACTGAGAAGGTCGTGTATTCCCCTGCAACAGGTAACCTCATTTCGATTTTATCAATATCATGGCACCATGGAAGATTATTAAAGCAGTTGGTGAAGGTGCAAATCTTAATGCGGATGTTCTGTCAGATACCACACTGCGTGCCAGACACTGTGAAATCTTGGACACAGGTGTTTGAGATCGTGCAACACAAGCTTATAAATTGCCCAGACGATTCCGGCGATGAAGTGAACGACACTCATGAAGATAAAATCAATTATATAGCTCAGTCAGAACTACACAAAATAGCTACGTGGCCAAGGCTCATGCCATATAATGACATGCTAGGTTGGGCCTTTGAAAACGTCGACATCCAAACCAGGAGAATTTTCAACTCTCAAAAAGTTGTTGTTTGATATTTTCGACCTGAACACATACAAGTAATGTATAAGCTCTCCCCTGATTTTAAACATAATTACAATGCCACATTTATGCTAGAGTTTGAGCAACAAGAGTGTATACAGTATGACAAAATCTATCCTGATATAATCAAGTCATGGTGGGGGCACCCAGAGAAATTTAGAGCTGACACTAATGGAATTTATGCCACAACATCATTGGATGTTCATATGATCTATGTAGCTATGATTCTCTATAGGCTATTCAGGAAGAATATTCCTACCCATTTCCTAGTGGATGGGTGTCAATTATGCATGAGGTGTTCGAGGGTTACTCTTTTAACTGGGCCAAAATTTTATCAGAAAATTTGGCTAAGGAAACCGCAGAATACAAATTAACGAAGTTGAAGGGGAAACCCACCCCTTTCTATATGTCTACATATATCATGGATGTTGTTTGCTTCATAACCCCTTTTCCACTGATGAACTAGAGCTGGAGCTCGACCAATGCTGGACCTATTCACTTCTATCACTCCAAGATGTGGGAAGACAAGGCCAAATATTTCTTACATGAAATATGCCACTATGTAGTGGTGCCCGTTCATATAGATTTATATGGCTTCCCACCCCCACGAATTTCAGAAAAAATAATGGCTAACCTGGAAAAATAACAGACTGGTTCATCGACGAAAACTTTTCTTACATCAGGGTTTTCGGATGCTCAGTCCATCCCCATGCTCTACCAAGTTTTTTACCAAACCGGCTAGTATGTCGAGAAGTGGCTTATCCAACAATGACAGGGGGCATCAACAAGGAGCTGAAAGCAACCTAGAAAAAGGTATGGCCTACCTTCCCTCTCCAGGTTGGTATGTTTTCATTATTAGACTTTGGCCACTCCAAGGTGGAGGATGCAACTATGGAGGATATCAAGTTGGTTGACATCAATTTTAAAAGGCACGACCCACATAAAATCGTGGAAAACCACCTAGCCCAATACAACTTGAAGAAATATGTACACGAAAGCTCTTTGCATGATGACATATTCATGGGATTCAGGTCTTATGAGGAAGTACTAAATAGAGTCCAAACCATGTCACCAGATCAACGGGCTAGTTTTTTCAGCTTTCAAAGGCACAGACGAAGCAACTTGCCGAAAGTACTATAGGGAGAATCAGTAGCCACTCCATCTACACATGAAACTGTACCTTCAGGTTTTTAGGCAGGGAGTTTTGGCAAATAGGATACTGAGGAAAATCAAAAGAATGTCGAAGCTTCAATGCAGGAATTGAAAGCTTCACTATCAAATCCATTAGGCCCTCAAGCAATGGCTCATATTGAAGCTTTCCTAAAGCAAGGTTAGGATACATATCCTTCTACACCAGACAAACCTGTTACCAATACAATAGAGCAACAACTGTCCACAGAGATAGGTAACCCCATTATTTCATTGACACTGTTGTAGTCAAGTTTCATAAATACTAGCTCTGATGTCATCTTTATAGATGATCTTACCCCAATTGCACCCGAAGATATGCCTCCTTCAAACTTCTTCTTCAACAAGAAAATGAGGGATATAGTCAAACGAGAAACACATCAGAAAGACGAAGCGATAGTCAAAAGGCAAAGAATGGTATACGATGGGCAGAATTGAGATGATTTAGAATTCGCTAAGGAAATGGCAAGTTCATTAAGTGCCTTTGCCATGGAAAATCAATGGTCTATAGAAAATATGGCTGGATAGCTAAAACAGAGAAACCTGTTGGTAGGGCATTTGCAAGATCAGATAATGACTATGGAACAGGATGTGAAAAATAAGATGAATTCAAATTTTGAACAGATCAAATATTATGACAGACATCAAATTCAACAGCTGCAAGCTAACCTTGAAGAACTCCATCATAATTCACAGACCAACAAAGGCTTGATCACTCAACAAGAAGAGTTAATAAAGCAATTAGAAACCAGGTTAGGCTTGCCTGAAGGTACATCAATAGAGATATCATCTTTTCAGACTCAAGCACTAGAGGTAAATGAAAAACTAGTAATTGCCCAGCAAGATCTCTTCACAAAGGTTGATGCCATCCTGGAATACTACCAGGAAGTAGAACTCGCTCTAAAAGATATTTATATTAAAGAAAGAGAAGCTTGCTCAACTTGAGTTAAGTTTCAAGAGGCCGTCTTATTGGTACCACAGGATGATGTCTCAGATGTTCATCGACTTTCTCTTTCAGAACAAATAAGAGGTGATATGGTTTTAAAGGCCCGAGAGACAAATTAACATAAAGCAAGAGACTTGCCAGAGATGTAAATGAAGCTTGTCTAGAAACGTTGACATCAATAGACAAAGAACTAATTGATTTTGAAGGAAATGTTATTTCTGAAGCCCTGGTTCAAATTGATATAGCAAAGAATCAATATAATTTCAGAACAAGAAAACAAGAAGCTTTGACAACCATCCAGAATATGAACCAGATTGATATCCTTCAAATAAATAAATGTATAGTAAACCCAAGGTTATAGTTACAGGTCACATCTCAAGGATAAAAAAGGATACAAGAATAGTTGCCTCAGATAGAGAGGAATCTATAAACTTTCGAGGTGAAAGAAACAACTGAGCCTTCAAGGTTAGTGGTGCAATTATTGAGTAGATGCATCCAATGCATTGAATATGGGAAAACAAGCACATCCAGAAACAAGAAAGGAAACATGCACATACTACTCATATAGGTGAAGATTAGACGCTAGCTGTATCTAGGCTAAAGGATGAGGAGAAGAAATGTTTCTGCCAATAGACAAAGAGACAGAGGAGAACACTAGTGGAACTCTTTAGTTTTTACATGTTGTATCCTTATACAAAAATATTTTCTATTTTTAATTATAAGAAGTCCAACCGTTTTAAGTTGAGACAATTTCTATAAATAGATAGATTCAAGATCTATCAAGGGCTTCTTCTTGCCGATTGTAATAGAGAAAACTCTCCTTATTGAGTATCAATACAAGTGCAGACAGATAGAGATTCCAAGTTTTGTTTAGTTTGGGTTATGTACTTATTCTATTTTTCCATATCTCAACATTTCTTTAAGAATTTCCTTGATAAATGTTTGATTTCAATTTAGTACAACAACTACTATAATCGTATCGCATCAGTAATTTTTTAAGTAAGCAACTTTTCCTTTGCATTTACTGTGAGTAAATCAAGACCTACGAGCCGTGTGGATTACTGTATTTTATACTTTATTCAAGGTTACACTATCTATTTTCTTCTATTGCAACAAGGTGAGACTCTTCAGTAATTGATTCCTTGCTTTGTTTTACAGTTTTTTATTTTTCTCTCACGCCATCTGATATTACAATTTTGACTCAGACACGAAATAAAACCTTTGTGTTGTCATACTGTTAATTTCATTTAAGGAATTTTTCTCATATAACTAAGGTAGAAAGAACACCTTTTAAAAACACTCTCTTTAAACTTTCCTGATGCCTGACATTACTCTTTGAGCCTTAAGTTTAATCTTAGGACCAACATATTTTTGGCGCTGTTGCCGGGGACAGAGAAATGAAGTTATTTTTCCCTGGGAAAATGACAAGGTAAGATTCTATCTTTGATAGTGAATAAAGATTGAATACACAAAGTAAGGCTATTTTTATCTTTCACTTGGCGAATCCACCACAAATAAACTAGCATTTGGTCGAAAGAATACCACAAAGAACCCAGACGATCAACAAACCACACTTGTATCAGATCCCAAAAGGTTGTTGAAACCAAAAGGATACCTCAAGTCAACTACCACATCGACAAGTAAAAAATACCAACCCAAAGTTGCTCAAGTTAACATTGAAGTTTCAGCTGAAGGAATAACCCTTGAAGAGAATTTTAACAAACACCCTTTGCGGAGGCATCAACTAGTAAACCCAAAGTTAGGTTTGATAACATGGAGGAAGTTGTACCTGAAATAAATACTGAGATTGACTTGACTGATACTCCTAAAAGTCAGAACAAAAGATCCTCTTCTTTACCTATTTTTGTTAATACTCTATCGACCTCACATCCTGAGGTAAAGGTTTCGGTTCTACAAAACCCTGTAGAACATATTTTGTACCCTGATTCATCCCCTACTGGGTCTCCTATTTATACATCCTGCAAGTCTGAGGAAACCAGTCTGCGTTTTCCTTTCCCTCCTCTTCTATAATTTTCATCTCCTGATGACATTTTTCCAGAATTTCCTTCGCCACATCCCGAAGAAGTCAAAAGGTCACCACTTCCCTCCCTCTAGGTTTTTGAAAAACCTTTTTTTAGTTCCCTAAGTTGATCCCCTAGACTTCCAATGGATGTTGTTGGAGGAGGTGGTGCTGGAGGTGGAGGAGTAGGTGGCCAAGGACAACCTCCACCCCTAGAATGTTTTCCAAGGTAGCTGCCATATACGCTCCCTTGGTCCTTCCTATCATCCTTCATGATTTGCCATAAAATTATATGAAGAATTTACCAAAATTTATGGGAGAAGGAGATTTAACTGCCACATAGCACATAGACTTCTTCGATTCGTTTGATGATATCCTTGGCATTGAGCATGACGATTTCTACTCAAGTCTATTAGTGAAAACCTTTGAAGGACAAGTAAGAACCTGGTTTTGAGGACTCCAGGTAGGATCCCTACGGTCATATGATGACCTAGAAAACACATTTTTAAGAGAGTGGGGAGAAAAGAAAGATCAACTTTATTATTTGACTGGATTTGGGGCTCTAAGAAAAAGAAATTCTGAGTTGGTTCTCGAATTTACTCAGAGATTTAACAAACTCTACCATAAGATCCTAGCCGAAGTTAAACCCTCTCAACCTGTGGCAAAGGTAACTTTCGCAGGGGATTTTGAACCTGACTTTTCCCTACTTTTAAGAGAAAGAAGATCTGCCACTGTAACAGGGATGCAAGACGATGCCATAAAAATTGAATCAAATATGATGGAATATGGTAAATTAAAAGCCAAGGTTGAGACAGGAAATAAAGAACCTAAACGTTTTAGGGAGAAAGCAGGACCCTCTGGATCTGGGAAGTATGCAGAAGAAAAAATGGATGAGATGGCTAAGATAATCAAATATTTGTCAAACAAAATATCCAGAATGGATCTAGACCAAGCCAAACCCGATTCATTCATCAAAAATTAGTTCAGGAGAAATCCTAACCCCCAGACACAATAGAGGCAAGTGAAAAATGAATATAAAAAAATACAAGCCCCATTTAAAACAGAAACTTTTATGCAAAGGGATGATATGAAAAACTTGGAGGGTTTAGAAGAGGATATAAACAACCTAAGTGATGACGACCAAGAGCCTCATTGAACTAGACAGGATTATGAAAATTCTTTGGACCTAGAACCTCTGTTTAATAATGAGGAAAGCATAAATAATTTGGGAGAGTCTGCATATCAAGGAATCACTGACTCCATAATGGTAAAACTTCAATAGAAGTAAAACCTAAGGCCCATAGAAACAAATTCTACAAACGTTCCACCAAAAAATATTTTATTGAGAAATAAAGCAAACGAGGCAGTTGTTACTAAGTGGCTAGTTGAAACACAAGTTGCCTGCATAAAAATAGTTGAAACAAGAGCAACAAAAACTAAGAAAATAGAGAATATTGAAGCACAAGCTGCAACCATAGAAATCAAGAAAACAACTGGAGGTTTCAGTGTAGAAAATGAACTAAATAAAATCAATATTCCCATGCCCCTAGTTGAGCTTGCCAAGAATCCAATTTATAAAAAACAGATTGCTAAAATGATAAATGTTTCTGATGCAGAATGTCACACAGACGTGATCAATCTACAGGATGAAAAACCTATGATTATGTTTGGTCTGCACATCGAAAATACTAAGGATTTTGTTGCTCCGTTTTATATTACATTAACTGTGCATGCTCACTTACTTCACAATTGCATGCTAGATTCTGAGGCCTCTCATAACTTAATGCCTAAAATTATTATGGAAAAATTGGGCCTCGAGATCACTAGACCTTATCAGGACTTATACTCATTTGATTCCAGAAAGGTTAAGTGTCTTGGCATGATCAAATATTTGGTAGTAAATCTTGCACAAATCCATGTAAAAAGTATCCTCATGGATGTAGTTGTTGCTGATGTCCCTGCCAAGTATGGTATGCTCTTATCCATTACTTGGAGCACAAAATTAGGAGGATCACTTCATCTGGATATGACTTACGCCACGATTGTGATTTTCGGTGGATAGTTTACTCGACTGTACAGAGAGATGAGACTGGCATATATTGTAAGTGACCCCCAAAACCCAAACAATTACCCAATTATGTCTCCGATCAAGATTTAGGAAATTGTATTTTATCAATAGATGATGATTTTGAAGAATGTACAGAAGAAGAAAGTAAAAAAAATAGAAAAATCAAAGAAAAGTGTAAATAATAGAGAAGGATTATGGAAAATGTTTTTTGATGGCACATCATCCTGCGAAGGGGCAGGGGTTGGAGTGTTATTCGTAGCACTAGGAGAGGAATACATTATCCCCTTTTTTACTGATTATAGTGGGAAATTGATTATACAAATAATGTCTGTGAGTATGAAGCTCCGGTCTTAGGATTAGAGGCTACCAGAAAGTTGAAAATTGAACATCTAATAGTTTATGGTGATGCAAATCTTATTGTGAAACAAATAAAGCAACATTATCAAGCTAAACACCCAAGGCTAAGGTCATATAGAAATCGTGCCTGGAATTTGATAGAAAATTTATTCTCGTCCTTTAACATTCACCACATTCCTAGGATGGATAATCAACATGCAAACTCTTTAGCCAAAGAAGCTGCTACGTTTGTGCCACCCACTATCCTAAAACTAAAGTATCATATCGAAATGAGACACAGACCTTCAATCCCAAATAATGTTCAACATTGGAAAGTCTTTGAAGATGACAAGAAAATCAAGCAGTTCCTAGAAATGGTTGACGAATTCTCTGAGACCCATATAGATCAGGAAAATCAGAACGACCCTATCTGGATCATGCAAGAAGGTGAAGATCCTGAAAAGTTACAGGATAAGATCACGAATCACTGAATGCTTGTGCTTAAGAACAATCAGATCCCCACAGGTCTGATACCCTTATAAAGATTGTTTTACCAAGATGACATACCCTTAAAATATACCTTACGACCTGAGCCCGAAGAGGTTTAAGAATGTAATATAGGAACTAAAGAAGATCCTAAATTGGTCAAGTTATCTACGTACCTTCCAGTCCAAGTAAAAAATAAATACGCTGAATTGATTAAAAAATATAAAGATGTATTTGCATGGTCCTATGACAATCTAAGAACTTACGATACGTCTGTAATTGAAAATAAGATTCCTTTGAAGCATGGTATCAAACTCTTCAGGAAGAAGTTGAGACAGATAAATCCTATCCTCTTTCCAGTGATAGAAAGAGAAGTCAAGAAGCTTCTCGACGCAAATATTATCGTTCCACTCAAGTATTCCGAATGGGTAGAAAATTTGGTACCTGTCAAGAAGAAGAATGGAGAAATAAGGCTTTGTGTAGATTTTAGGAACAACTACCCTCTGCCAAAAATGGATCATGTCCTGAAAAAAGTGGTTTGAGCTAATAGAATGTCTATGATTGATGGTTTTTTCGGATACAACCAAATTGTTGTACATGAATATGATAAAGAAAAAACTGCATTTACTACTCCATGGGGAACTTTCATGTACGATAAAATGCCATTAGTTTTGATGAACATAGGGGCCACTTTCCAAAGAGCGATGGATATAGATTTCATTGGTGAGAGAAATAAATTTGTTTTTATTTACTTAGATGATCTAATAGTCTTCTCCAATTATGATGCAAAACATTTGGTTCATCTTAAGCAAACCTTCGAGAAATGCAGAAAATTTGGTTTTTCGCATAACCCTAAGAAGTCACATTTTTCTATGCAACAAGGCAAGCTTCTGGGTCATATAGTTTCGAAATATCGAATCAAAGTCGACCCCAAGAGAGTCGAGGGTATTGACAGGATAAACATTCCTAGAAATAAGAAAGAAATCCAATCTTTTCTAGGGAAGATAAAAAATTTTGAGAAGATTTATCCCTAACTTTGTTGAAATTGTCAAACTAATCACATACATGTTGAAAAAAGACAGTGAAATGAAATGGACTGCCGAAGCCAAAGCATCATTCGAGTGGGTTAATAAATCTATAAGTGAAGGGCTAGTGTTATCTAGTCTGGACTATACTAAGGAATTCATGATCTTTTCTTTTGCATTTGAACATACTATCGCAATGATACTCCTGCAAAAGAACGAAGAAGGTTTTGAGCAGCCGATAGCCTTTTTCAGCAAAAGTCTCAGGGACGCTGAATTAAGATGCGATATAATGGAAAAATAAGCTTACGCAATGGTGAAAGCTCTTAAAGAGTTCAGGACATATGTACTACATTCCAGGATAATTGCGTAGGTATCGACAATCTCTGTCAAAGAACCTGACAGTGATGGTAGAAGAGGTCGGTGGTTAGCTAAAATTCAGGAGTTCGATCTAGAAGTAAAACCGACCAAGCTAGTCAAAGGTCAGATCCTGGAAAAATTGTTAGCATAATCGAATTTCAGGGCACTCGAGATAAACCACCTGGAATCACATGGATATATCCCGGACATAGAGGAAATTTATGATCAAACCCCTACAGTGCAGATTGAAAATAAATTTTCTTCCACTGATTGGTATCGCGATATTGTTTCATACCTCCTCACCCTTTAGTGCCCGAGTGACATGACTCCATCCAAAGCAAGAACGTTGAAGCTACATGCAGTTAAATACTGTATTATTGAAGGTCAACTGTAATGGAAAGATCCTCTAGGTTGCTTGCCACATTGTTTAACAGAACCCGAAACAGAGAGTGTCATAAATGAATTTCACGAAGGAGTGTGTGGAGGACATCACACCTGGAGAGAAACGACCTACAAGATTCTAAGAGCTGGATATTATTGGCCAAAGATATTTACTGATGTGAATGCCAAGTTCAAAGCCTACAACCCTTGCCAACTGTTCTCTGGTAAGAAAAATCTCCTTGCACTGCCTTTAGTCCTAGTTAAAACAAAGGATCCTTTTCAACAATGCGGTTTGGACTTCATCGGAGAAATCCACCCACAGTCAAGCGCCCAACATGAATGGATTTTAACTGCTATCGATTATTTCACGAAATGGGTTGAAGCCATTCCAACTTGGAATGCCACTGATTCAGTGGTAATAATCTTCTTGGAAGAGAATATCCTATCAAGGTTTGGCTGCCCTCGAAAAATCGTCACGGAAAATGCCCAAGCTTTCAAATCTATGGCAATGGTAAACTATTGTAAAAAATATAACATTGTGCTAGGACATTCTACATCCTATTATCCTCAAGGAAATGGGTTGGCCAAATTGTCCAACAAGAGTTTGATGAATATAACCAAGAAAGTGTTGACGGAGAATAAGAAGGCTTGGCATGTTCACCTAAAGTACGCCTTATGGGAAAACTGAATTGTCACTAAGAAATCAACAGGTATGTCCCTTTTCAGATGATTTATGGAACTGATGTTATCCTCCCTATCAATGTCTCTCTTCCTGTGATGAAGCTGTGGAAAGATGCAAAGGAGGCGCCAAATGATGTTACAAGGAGGATAAACTAGATAATCGAAATCCAGCAAAACAGGTCTGAATTCGATGACAAACTCCAAAAGTACCAAGATAATATGAAAGCCCTTTTCGATAAAAAAGAAAAAGACAGGGAGTTTCTTCCAGATGATATAGTTTTAAAATGGGATGCCATAAAAGAAGATGCAGTAAAACACGACAAGTTTGATAACCTCTGGTTCAGACCATTCAGGATTGCAGCTACAGAGGGAAAGAATTCCTTCCTACTGGAAAATCTCGACAAATTTTTTTTTGATGCCCCTATCAACAGGCGCTATCTAAAACATTTTATGCAATAATCCCATTTCAAATTACCATTGTATATACCAGTTTGGTTTCTCGTTTAATTTTGCAATTTCATTTTCTTTTGTAAATTATCTAAAGTTTACTTTTTTGTTGTAAATAAACCTAGTCTTATTCGATATAATAAAAGAACAATATAACATGTCTATACTGCATATCATTTCTATTTTGCAAAATTCGCTATTTTTTCCTATATTGGTCCCGTTCAGAATGCTTACTATAGAAAAGAAATGAGGAGGTGTCGGAATCCAATGCTTAGTTTCCAAAACATTTGTGTTCTCTCAAAACAAGTGATGAATTAGTAATTGCTTTGATTGAAAATGTAAATAAAATCCGAGGTATGAACTTTTATACTTAATGTTCAAGATAAAATTCTAAATATACCTTATCGGATATAAACAAAGTTCTACTCATGAAAATATAGTAACTCAATCACAGATCAGAAAAATATAAATCGACAAATGAATTTTGAAGCCTTATCCATCGAGTCAA
This sequence comes from Picea mariana, assembly GCA_032191745.1. Taxonomy (NCBI): domain Eukaryota; kingdom Viridiplantae; phylum Streptophyta; class Pinopsida; order Pinales; family Pinaceae; genus Picea; species Picea mariana. The sequence goes on along the minus strand of JASDQU010097239.1, from coordinate 7,669 downwards.
AATAAAACAAAAATGAAATAAAAAGAAAATAAAATAAGAATAAAAAAGGGGTTAAAAAGAGAAGCTTGATAATCAGGAAGAGAACTTGTGTAAAATTGAGATCCTGCTACGTCAGACCCTCTGATTCCTCATCTTGTTTCATTTTTCCTATCTTCGAACAATTACTCTATTCTGATTTTCAATACCTGGCCTTAAGTTTTCATAAAAAGGAAGAATTTCGCCTTGACTCTGAAAACTTAAAAACATATCTTCAAAACAAGATTAGGCGAAAATATTTATATTCCTCTGATTTTAATTGAAATAAAGTATGTCTAGGATAATCTTGATAGCTTTAGCTCTTGTAACATATTTTAACTGATTAGTTCACTCAAGGCCAATCCATGAAAAATCAAAGTTCCCCATAAGATCTTCCCTATAGGAGAAGATGTATTGAAGATCGAGAGAGAGTTAATTCATAGTACAATAAAAAAATTGTTGACAGAACTTAATTGTCACATCTTAATCATATATCATCCCTTGTATGATGTATACAAATTGATTGCCCCCACTTCAAAAATATAAAAATATAAGACAAATGGTGAAAGGAAATTCATAAAATGATTGCCCCCATCTATTCCAAGACAAATGGTGAAAGGAAATTCGTAAATTGATTGCCCCCATTTTGTCCAAAAGATATGATGAAAGGAAATTCATGTAATGATTGCCCTCATCTCAATAAAATGCAAAAGTGCTAATTGAAGTGGTGAAAGGAAATTCAATGGGAGATGTAGATAACTTCACTGAGGTACTGAACATGCTCGTTGGTAGTGAAGCAATATCTATGATATCTGTAAGGATGCCATACATGTATAAACATACTCTGATATCTAATTTTCTTTCTGATAATATTTACATTCTGAACCGACAAGGGATTCCCTAAATAAATTATTAAAATTACTTTTCCTTGATGAGAACAAAATCGACCAAAGTCTGATATTTCAACTAAAGTTGTTTTGATTATATTAAGAAAATCCAAACTGAATTTCAGGAAAATGAAATGTATTAATAGCCTAACTTGAGATAAATAATTGATTATGTTTTGAAGTTTTTCTAAGACTCGGTTGAAGTCCAATTTTTCTTTGTATGATTTTTTTCCCAAAGGTGTTTCCCAGAAATACAATGATGACTCCATTTACCCAATAAAGGCACTTGGTCTATTGTTATTCTATGCCTCGCAGGGAGACGTGATCCACAGATGGAGCCTATGTTGGAACACATATAATCGTAAAATTTGATCTTTACTTTCTCAACTTCATCTTTCCCAAAGTGGCAACTTCAAAATCAATTTTTAAAAGTTTAAATCAAATTCATTTATGGTATTAAGGAATGCATGATATATGTCATTGATGAAGTTCCTCAGTTGATTGAACGATCCCCTTTTCCCCATAGTTGTGGAGCCGCCTGATTGTTAAATAGTCAAATCACTAAAGGTCTCTTTGGAGCTTCGCGCTTCGGGTGTTTCGATAGGTCTTCACGATTAAAGTCACGAAACCCGAAAGTGGTCATTATCCCTTTTTCATAAACCTTTAAAGGATAAAAGTCATAGTACACGTGTATCTTTTGAGTCTTCCCTAGGCTGACACGTGGCATTCATTTCTGAAATTTTCCCATGAAGATTCGTATGATTCTAAGTAACACATGACACTCCCTGGTCTCGACACGTCATCTAGAATGATGTCATCTTCGACACATCACTACAAGGGATGGCCTTTCGAGAATATAACAAAGAGATAACTCGCAAGTTCACGAAGCATTAAAATTTTGAAATATTAAATCTTAATTAATTAGGTTAATATTGGTCAAAAGACAATTAACGATTTCACGTTTCAGAGTTCAGACGATTACCCTTCATCGTATCCTAAAATCTACTAAGTCTGAGTTTTCAAAATAGTGGAACTTAAACAGGATTAATTAGAACTTAAAAGCGATTATCAGATACTTAATCATTTCGCAGTCTCGGGTTTTGGGTATTTCTTCTCAAGCTATGTGTAAAAATCCCAAATTCTGAACACCCGAAGGAACCTAAAGTTAAACATGATTAATTAATGTTTTAAAATATATTATTTGGTAATTAACCTTTTGCGGATTCACGATTTGAGAAATTTCAAGTCCGTTTTATCCAAAACTCCTGAACTGAACCACCGATATTAATGGAATTTATCACAAATCAACGATAATGGTTTTTAACATAGATTGCATATCGCCAGGTATAATTTCCATTAAATATCATAAATTCGTCATCAGTAAAGCTATACTCGAATCAATGCACCCTATGTGAATAAAAATCCTTGATTTTGAATTTCATTTTCACCTTTCACAGAATAGTAATTTTTATCCAACTGAGAAGCTCACACATTTCCTTGCAACAGGTAACCCCATTTTTATCCAACTGAGAAGCTCAATTATGAATGAGGTGGCCGAGGGCTACTCTTTTAACTAGGCCAAAATTTTATCAGACAATTTGGCTAAGGAAATCACAAAATACAAATTAGCAAAGTCAAAGGGTAAACCCACCCCTTTATATATATCCGCATATATCATGGATGTTATTTGCTTCATAATCCCTTTTCCACTAATGAACTGGAGCTCGACCCCGACTAATGTTGAACCTATTCACTTCTATCACTCCAGGCTATTGGAAGACAAGGAAAAATCTTTCTTCTATGAAATCTACCACCATGTAGTGGTGCCCGTTCATATAGCTTTATATGGCTGCCCACCCCCACGAATTTCAGACAAAATAATGGAAAACCTAGGAAAAATAGTAGTCTGGTTCATCGACGAAAACTTCTCTTACATTAGGGTTTTCAAATGCTCAGTCCCTCCCCATGCTCTACGAAGGTTTCTACCAGACTGACTAGTATGCTGAGAAGTGGCTTATCAAACAATGACATGGGGCATCAACAAGGAGTTGAAAGCAGCCCAGAAAAAGGTATGGCCTACCTTCCCTCTCCAGGTTGGTATGTTTTCATTATTAGACTTTTTCCACTCCAAGGTGGAGGTTGCAGCTTTGGATGATGTCAAATTGGTTGACATCGAGTTTAAAAGGCATGACCCACATAAAATCATGGAAAACCATCTGGCCCAATACAACCTGAAGAAATATATACACAAAAACTCTCTGCATGATGACATATTTAGGGGAGTCAGGTCTTATGAGGAAGTACTAAATAGAGTCCAAACCATCTCACCAAATCAACAGACCAATTTTTTCAGCTTTTAAAGGCACATATGAAGCAACTTGCTTAAATTACTATAGGGAGAATCGGTAGCCACTCAGTCTACATAGGAAATTGTACCTCTGGGTTTTGAGGAAGGGAGTTCTGGAAAATAGGATACTGAGGAAAATACAAAGAACATTGAAGATTCAATGCAAGAATTGAACGCTTCACTATCAACTCCATTAGGCCCTCAAGAAATGGCTCATATCAAAGCTTTCCTAAAGCAAGGGCAGGATACATCTAGTTCTACACCAGACAAACCTGTTACCAATACAACAGAGTAACAACTGTCCATAGAGATATGTAACCCCATTATTTCATTGACACTGTTGTATTCAAGTTTTGGAAATACCAGCTCCAAAGTCATCTTTATAGATGATATTACCCCAATTGCACCCGAAGATATGCCTCCTTCAAACTTCTTCTTCAACAAGAAAAGGAGGGCTATAGTCAAATGAGAAACACATCAGAAAGACAG
>JASDQU010097237.1:6264-21527 GCA_032191745.1 Picea mariana | reverse complement strand
GAGACATTTTCATTTGGAATCATATTGTACTTGAACATTTATGTGGGGTAAAATGAGGTTGCCCCCTCAAAGAGGCTTGTTTTCTAAAATTCTCTCTTTCTCAGGTGTTGAGTACTTATTCTGAGGTTTTTCTATGCTATATTGATATTTGGTTCTTAACATCAGCCCATCCAAGCTCAGTGTTGAAAGCTGAAGCTTTGATGCCATATTGTAACATCCCCAGCCATCCATGTTGGGCCACGCTATGCCAAAGAACTCTTATGTTCTCTCTATGGAACATACTATAACATACCCAACATCCAACTGAGTTATGCCACATAAATTTTTCGAACTGCATGCAATTATAACATATACACACACAGAACTCTTGCAAAAGATTCATATATAAAATGTAAATAGACAAATATGTTTTGTAAATGCACTGAATCACACTGAAATAATGGTAAACATATACATGCATCATATGCAGGAAATACTCATAATATAAATACAATTATAAACCACACATAAGATAAACCCATAAAATAAATACGTAAATGACAATGCAACATGTAAGTTTATCACACACTTGACACTTATCTTGGTAAGAATATCACCAACTGTGTGCAGATCTTCCACAAACCTCCCAGTCTTAGACCACATTGCTCATCACTCTTAGCAATGGGTCACCCTCGAGTTGGGACTAAACTCCACCCAGGTAAATGGATTACTAACCAGGCTAATGGTTCATAGACAATAGGAAAGTCTCCATCACAGGTGCCAACTCAAACTAACAACCTACAGTCCCTCATTCCCCACATGCCTGTCCCACCCCAGGAAGTGTGCCCCTTTTTTGCTCAACAGTCCTTCGACTGCCCCTCTCCCTTTCCGGGCTTTAGCAATAGGTCGTACATGAAGTATCTAAGCCCTATAGCTATAGTTTAACACCTTCAGGAAGTCAATTCCTAGCAAGTTTCTCAACTAGAGAGAAATTTCTCACGGTCCTGACAACCCACCTCTTCAATATTCCACAGGCGTGACAACCCGCTTCTTCAGTCCATCTCCTCTGCTAACCAGCTACCCAAACAAGTATGAATACAGATACAGGTTCAAGTACAATCATGAAGATACGAAGGATAGCTCAATGGGTGTGTGCATGTTCATGGATGATTGATTGGATGACTAAATGATGGCCGGAATGATGAAAAGAATGATGGAAAAGATGTGAAAATGAACTAAGTCCCAATAATATGTATGGATGTCACCAAATTGACACTTGTCATGTTGGGAGCTACTTTGGCTCACTTGTCCCCAGCTTGACACTTGTCATGTTGGGAGCTACTTTGGCCCACTTGTCCCCAACTTTAGAACTTAGGATAAAATAATTATCCATACTTTATGATTTAAGAAATATTAATATAATATTCCTTTTTGGCTTAAGCTCCCTAGGTTATACCTTTTCCTTCAATTTTAGGCCCCTCCCTTTCCCTAACCAATGGATTTTAGTCCCCCATCTATTTTATTGTGGTTAGTCTGTGCGCATTGATGTATTTTATATTAATTATGAGACATATACAAAAATAGGTGCACTAGCCTTTAACACCTAGTCTCTCTGGCCTAATCCAAACATAAGAACCCTAGCTTATAATGACTGGCTCACTAGCCTATAAAATACAACATATACACCAAGGCTCCCTGGCCTTAATATCACGCGCACTCAATTTGTTGTGCGCGATATCCAGGAATGTGCACACTTCATCATTTTACTGCACAGTACAAGCATGCACTATGCCATGAAATGTGCATACAAAATGATATCCAAAACAACTCACCAACTTCAGTACATTTTCATTTACATTACAATTGGGTTCGAGCTAGGGATATTACACAAGATCCTTCATTTTTAGGAATGTATGGACGATGTAGAGATTGAAAATAATAATCAGGCTTGTGAGGCAAAAGTTGTTGATTAGGAGAGGCTGCAAAGATAGCTAATTGATCAGCCATTGAATTCAAATACTTCTTAACATGAGTGATGCTAAAAGATAGAAGGTTCAAGACAAGTGCCCAAACAATTTGGGAGTATTGTTCCATCAACTTGTTTCTAGGAGAGCATATTTTACGTATCAGGTTCACAACAAGCTCAGAATTTTTGAAAATTCAAAGGTGACCACAACTGATATTAAGGGTGTTCTCAATGCCTAAAAATAAAGATTTGAATTCAGCGACATTGTTTGAACAAGAAAAATCTAACCTGTAAGACAGATTATGAATTTTCCCTGCAGGAGAAACCAAGATAACGCCAACCGCATTACCTTCACTAGAGCATGAACCATCAAAGTGCATATGCCATATATCATCATCTAAATCAATTTTTTCCAAAGGAATATTATCCTCTTTAGCAAAGATGGAATACACTCCTAGGTCTTCTTCGATATAGTTTACACTATATTGCGGAACACTCTCTATGTGGGGTGAAATTATTCCCTCTCTAAGGACTATAATATTCTTACCATTCTGAGGAACGGATAAATGTGTCTTGTCGAGCGAGAGGTATCCACCTGTTAAGGCTTTCCAATCTCTCCCCAATATAATTGAGTAGTTTCTTACAGGAATATCAATTACCTGAATGTTGAGGGTTGTTCTTATCTCAAGATGAGCGCACACAACCAAGGTTACATCCTTAATCTTGCCTATGGTTGTTTGTTGTAGACTATTATAGGAGAGCATGCTTCTAGTTTTTTCATTTGTACAAGACAAGCCTAGATCTTCCATAATAATATTTGACATCATACTTGGGCCTGAACCACCATCGATGAGGCAACAATGGGCAATCTTATCCATGATCTTTATAGAAATATAAAAAGGGGGATTTTTTACAGGGTATCTAAAGTTATGTACACCTAATTTATTTACAGAAGAATCCTCTTCGTTTACCTCTTTAGAAAGATTGTCTACAACAAAATCTTTTCCTTCCATGAATTGTTTTAGATGCATCTGTTGTTCAGGGATGAAAACCATGTCTAGGAGGGTTTAATCTTCTTTGATGTTGGCCAATTGATTCAAAATATTGTATTTGGAAGAGTGGGGATGAAGAGCAATTCCTTGACTCAGGAATTTTAGGAACCTAGAGCGCAACAATGGTTGAGGATGAGCTCGGGCTAGAGGAACTGTGGGGAGGATCAAAATTTCCCTTGGGATCATAGGATTTGTTCCTAGTATTGATCACCATAACATTTTCTGGCTCAGCGAAATCTAGGACAACGATAGTAGCTTCTTTTTTTTTGCCAAAGATCTTATCTCTGGCACTCTTCTTTACCTCACATGTGGTTTCTTCACGGTGTTCCTCAGAAAAGTTATACCAACTCCGAGGAAAGATATCCTTGGGATGAAAATTTCTTTGAACCGGATTTCTAAAAGGGGGTGCAAAAGAAGATGAAGCTCCAGGGGTGAGAGGAGAGACAATACCCTTCCACTCAAATGCTATCATGCAATTGTTCATATCTTGTACTAGCTACAAGTGGGAGAACATGTCTATCTATCTAACTGATTCTCCCTAGGGAAGACCAGTTCTTTCAAGTTGTTCTTCATACTCTGAGAAAGTATGCAGAGCGGAACCAAGATTATCAATGGCCTTTTCCTCCAGCCTATGATGGTAGGGAGAAGGAAATGCATTGTAGTAATGCATGAAAGCGGCTTGTTCATGAGGGTGGATAAGTTGATGAATTTGATTGTATAACTTGGTGAAACACAATTTGAAAGACTTGATGGTCTCACCATCTTTATAAGCGACGTTATTGTATTCCCTTAACTTCTTGGTAGGGATTTTAGATTTCCCATAACTAGATTAGAACCAATATATTAACTCCTCCCAAGTAGACAAGATCTTAGGAGGAAGATCAAAGAAATTGACCACAACCTTTCCTTCCAAGGAATTGACGAACAAGCTCATGCAAGTGTCATTGTCATTAGCCCTTATGTTATGACAAGCATTGGAAAATGCAACTAGGTGTTCGTTTGTGCTGAGAGTGTTATTTCCTGAAAACTTACGCAAATTCTCTTTAAACTTCGAAAGTGGATGAGTAGCAGGTGTTAGGTTAAGAGGAGAGGACACATGCCATGGTGTAGTTGTGGCGTCTTCTTCGAACTAAAAAATCCCATACATTTTAATGACTTTGGTGGGGTTTTTAGTGGATTGGATAGGGATATGGTGGCTATATAAGCTACCAATAACTGATGATGATGGATATTGAGAATATGGAACACTTCTAGTGCCACTACTAGATGCCATCTTATGGATGATAGATGAGGGAAAGAAAGATGATTTGGATGAATCGAATAAAGTTATCCTTAGAGCACTTTGTTGGGAAGATAACACAATGTTTCTCCTTCCTATTTCAACAATAGGATTGATTTCAGGTGAAAATCCTCTTCTTCTTCTAGAAGTACGAGAATCTAAGGACATGAAAGAAAATCCAAAACTAAAGAAAATGAAGGTTACTGTCGATTTCTAGGTTGTCTACGTATAGCTTCTAATTGTTCTTGATTACTAATATCTCATTCAATCACTTCCCAAGAATGGTTAAGCTTAGCATGGGTCCTAGCAGCATTTAAAATAGTATGAAACAAGTTCAAAGCAATGATGGTTTGGTCTTGGAGACTGGGTTGCCTTGTAACAAGAATAGTCATTAATAGCAAAACAATCAAAGAATCAACATCAAAAAAAAGAAAGATGTATCGATTTGAATCGAATATAAAAATTAACTAGAGAGATATCGAAGATCTCCCCAGTATGGTTGCCAAATAAATGTTGAGGAAAAGATATGAAATAATCTTACTCAAGCATTTTCAGACTCTGCTTGGCTAGAGAAAAGTAGACGAGAAGATCACCATATGTTTATAGCCAACAAAAATAACATCCTAACTCACAAGTATTAATTACCAGTGCTTAGGCTTGTTGGGTATGTGTTATATTCTTTGCACGAGTAGTAGTGTCTGAGCGTCTGCGCTGGGAACGCAGGGGGGTTAGAGGGGGGTGCAGGGGGGCGGAGCCCCCCGCGCGGGGGTTCGGGGGCAGCGCCCTCGATTTTTTTTTTTCGGGCCGACATATTTCTGAGACTACATATTTTCGGGACGACATATTACCGGGACAACATATTTCTGGGACCACATGATATTAGGTGGTTTTTCGGCACATAGTTTTTTGCCGATGGTTTTCTATTTCCAGTTAAGGAATTAGGGTTTTGGACTAATCCAGGTCATTGGGTTAGGGTTTTGGATGCCGCTGGCTCCTATATGTATATTGTATTGTAAACAATGTAAAACAATGTATGAATATAATATATGCTGGTTTTTCCCGGTTTGGGTTTCCAGGTGAAAAATCTCTGTGTAATGTTTGTATTTTCCATTGTATCTTTTCTGTTCTTTTCTGAATATCAATTTGCAGTAGATATTGTACAAGGTTAGAATTTACAAGGCTAGTCTTTTATCAACAAAAACCTTGCTGGAAATTTTATTTTTATGTAATTTTCTTAACATATCAGTTGTTGAAATAAATGTAAAGATAGAAGTAAAGTCACCAAGATGATAATCAAGACATCTGAGACATAAAAAAATCCTTTATTTCATTCAAATTCATCAAAGAGTCATTTTCTTTACAAAATCTCATATAGAAATTTTGGACCAAAGTCAAACTTAGAAATCCCCGATGGAACATACAAAAGGACCTCTGACAGAAAACCAAAACTGAACTCTAGAATCTGGATCAGCTTGCCACAGATTGCTGCCCACTTGACTCTACACAATAGCCTTTGTTAGTCAAGAAAATTAATTCACAAATAGACAGGTCTACACAGACTATCAAAGATAGGTCAACACTGCTGAAAAACGAGTGTCTGAATGACGTGATTCAGCCCTGAACACTGTTGTCTACAATAAGACCCTGCTATCATTAAAGAAAATTAGGCTTGTGATGAATAATGAATGAATGAAAACTAAACTATCTCTACATAAACTCAAAGAGAAAACCTTAGTATGATTCTGCTTCTATCCTCCTCCTATTCCTCCCTTTCCTTTTTCTTTTAAACAAATTAGAATTGGTTGAAGTAGTTGAACCAACTCATTAGTTAAGTTAGTTAAAAGACTCAACTATATTTAGTTAGGGGGAAGAGTAATAATTATAATAAGGGTTGTAAATAAATAATAACTAGTAGGTTGGACCCCTTGTGACTCCCTTTAGTTCATAATAATCATAACAATAATAACATAACCATTAGTTAAGTAAAACACACCTCCTTGTGTCTCCCATCAACATATTCACTTTTGGAAAATTTATCTCATGAAATTTGAAATTATTTTCAAAAATATTACCCATATATCCAAAATAAAGATGTTATCCATAATTTCTTGAAGTCAACTGTCATTAACAATGAGTAAAAAATAAAATTAAAAACCATATTTCCCAGTCTGCGATGCAACCCTTCCTTGATTGGTGTTGTCACCTCTTGATTTTCCTAAATTTGCCTTTGGTTGTGCAGAGCCTTTAGGCCTAATCTCACTAATCATGTGGGAACAATCGTCCCTCAAATGCATTCGAGAAGACACGGATTTGTCAGAGCCATTGGAGAGTGAGGAAGGGGCATCAATGGCTTTTCCTTTATCAAGGGCACGGTGGGTCTTAGTTTTCAATATCTTTCTAGCATGGGAGGATTGCACTGGTGAATGGTCAGGGGCAGCTTGGACAATGGGGCTAATAGGTGGAGGAGCAGGCAAGGACAAGTTGGGCCAGCCACGATGTTGGGAGACTATTGGGTGGACAATCTCATGCCATCCATCATTTTCTGAGACATCGGGTTGCAATGAGACATGAGGAGGTACAGGGATACTGGGGGCTTGCGGGGCTTGGAAAGGAGGCCTTTCAGGCCTAGTTTGGACTATTCCCTACCCAATCCAATTGAAAAATTCGGCATGAAAAAATTGGCCAATCTCTTGTGAATCGACATCAAAATGTATGGAGAATTTGGGACTTCTTGGGCCTCAGTTCTAATTACCTCTACCTATGTTTCCTTAGCCATGGCTACCTCAACTGAAAAAAATCATCCTGCATTCGTGATTGATTAGCAAATAGTCTCTTAAATAACCTTACATTACAACTCTTAAAAATATGAAATAGATTTGGCCCAACGATGTATTAGAATCATGCAATCCAATCCATACAAATTGTTTTACTGTTTATCAATGACCAAGGGGTGAAAAGGGTTCTGGGATATGCAAGGGCTTTGTATGGAATTAAACATGATATAATGAGGTGGAAAATGACATGGTTACTTCTCAATGACAACAACAATCAACTGTAAAGAAACCCAATAAAACATCACTGTAATCCACACAAGACATTGCCACCTTCAACTATTTTAACACATAAATTCTCTTTACTATAATCAATCCCAGAACAGGGAGTGAAAAAATGAATATGGGAAGGTGATGGGATTTGTAATTAGCGGAAAATTAAATAATGGAAGGGAAGAAAAACAGTTATTGTTCGTGAAATTAATTAAGTGATCCATAAACATTCTGCGAAAAGAGATGCAACAACCATCAATCATTTTGACCAAATAATAATTACTGTGTATTTAAATAGTTCATTGTTTAATAATCAACTATCCAACACAGTGCCATCACAAGATAGTATGTGTTCCAGACAATCTATAAAGGGGTTTTGTTCCTTTCATTTATACACTTTGCATCTTATAACAATTTTCAAACAGTAATCATTCCCACTATGTTAACCATCAAAATCAACCATTTCCCATACATTACTTTAGTCAATACTCAAAATCATGTCTAAACAATGAAGTCACACTAGCACTGCAATCGGTCTTGTCATTTAAATGCAATGATAATCGTTAAACATATATAGGTAGTAAACCAAATAATCCAAATTAAATTGCAAGATCTGAATTGACATTTAAACAGACAACCAACAACCATCGTTTTGACACTAGCTATGCACACGGTAATTCACTCAGGCAATGTAATTCTGCCACTGTAAAATCCCAATTCAATGTGACTTAAAAATTTGGGCCATCCATCCCACACGACGAGGTATCCACAATATGATTTTCTTAACAAATGATCAATTGCAACAAAAAAAAAAACATGTTTGAAACTCTGTGGGTACCCCTGATTTGGAAACCCAAGCTATCAATATTATACACAGTGTGCAGCCACCCAAACACCACAATGCAACATCTCCACTTCAAAAAAAAAACACATGAATAACTCAACCCATTGTGCTAAGCCATCAATCCAATACTATATGGCTTCAATTTAGTCAAACTGTAATCAATTATGCTATGTAAAACTCAGGCTTAGCAATCAAAAATCATAAGTATATGGTGGATGTAGTTCATACATTCATCCTGGTTGCAATAACCACTATTTCATTGTATAGAACACCACACACACAACGCGGTATGCGTGAGAAACGTCAAGCAATTGTAACCAATGCCAGCCAAACATCCAAATAATCCTTAGCACAAAAAATATCAGTGACTGTGTATCAACCAACCAATTCACCACTATCATAAAAATCAATCAACCTAACAAGTTGTGGCAACCACATATACTCACACATCAATGTGAATTGGGGAAGTGACCCTCTCAATTAACAATAATGAGTTATTAAACATAAGGAGAGCGACCATGTGTTCGCGTTGTGTGAATACAGTGCAAGGTTTAACCTTGTTATTATAGAGGTAGTAACTAGATGCCAAACCATCATGAATGTCACATGACTAACTGGGCGAGTCTGTATTCAAATTAACCAACAATACACTCAATACACAATAACCCATAGTAAACTAGATAGACCCGACAATATTCTCTATAAAACTTCAGACTGGACGCTAAGGGTTTGCTCTATAGCCAACACAGGGAGAATAGAGCCAACTCCTTTTAATGGTGAAAACTCTGAGGCCAATGGTGCATACACAAAGAGAACCATGACTCATTCGTGGGAAAGTAACAAATCCATGATAGGGGGCCATAATAGAAAGGTGAGGCTCTCCTTCAACCTAACAATGTTATTTAACGCGCGCAAGGTATAACCCTCATGCTCTTCAATCAAACAACCATAGTACCAAGGTGAAGAGAGGGTCGATTAAGAACAGAAAACCCACTTCGTCACCCTTAGTGGTGTAATCACCAATGCCTAAGCAAACAAAACACATCAACACAAAATCCCTTCAACCATTAACCCCAGAAAAGCCAAAGGCTGGATTTAGGGATAAATGCGTGAAGATAGTTATCCACCCAAAACCAAACAAAAAGCCCTTAAACCAACAAGGATAACAGAGAGCTACCACCCAGGATGACAATAATTCTATGAATTCAATATTATTGTAGGAAGAACCATCCACGATTCATTCTAAGAATACGATTTCATACAGTTGCAATACTTAGGAAAACACAAACCAATACAACTGAACCAGTAATCATTTCATAACCAGAGAAGACTCACGAATGGCCAAAAAAAGACATACCTGAAATCAAATTCCTTAAAACACAAGCTGGTTGAGCGGTTCCTCTCTGCTAGGAATTCAGAGCATAACCATAACAACAAGATCAAACAATAGCCCGATTACGGTGGCAGCTAACAGAAGGAGGAAAGGTGACGTGTAGTAAATGCACGTCGTCTCCACCCACATTTCATTAATTCATCAGTACATGCCAACAAGTTCTTCATTAACACCATTAATTAAACCACACATCGAGACCATCACCACATTAAAATCCAATAGCGTGACCACCATATTTCTTAACTTCTGCAATACATAAAACAACCACGTACCATAACACGAAGTTAAATTGCATAACCATTAGCATCCATTACTTTGTCAAATGATCCACCATCATCCCATTTATCCAAATATACCATATGCATATCAACCACATACCTCAATTAAATTGCATGACCACTAAATTGCTAGTTAGGATTTAACCATAGCCATTAAGTATTTCATGCATATAGTATACTAGTATATAGGATAGTTTAAATTTTCCCTTTTTCAACTCTTGCATTGTTCTTATTTCTTTCCAATTGTTTGCATGTGTGTTGATGGGCGAAATTGTCCGTCCGTCAATTGAGAGAGTGGAACCGGTCCGGGGTTGTCTAATAACCCAAGCCGTTTGGAATGAACCACCCTGACGGGTTTAACAGCTCCGTTGGCCGCCCTAAGGTCCTAAGGAAACCGAAGAGAAAACTAATCTAAACTAATCTAACTAAAACAAATAAAACTAACTAAAACTAACTAAAACTAACTAAAAGAAACTAACTAAAAACTAACTAATACACTAATCTAATTAAAACAAACTACTAAATGAAACTAAAACTAAATATAACTATTTTAACTATTATATACAATCTACTAATTACTATGATAATAACTCAAATCAACTATCTAATTATCAGCTGTAATGTTACTTATTCACAAATGTACACTATAAACAACCTACAGATTTAATTAAAACCTGCAAAACTCATGTGTTTTCTGCCCTAAGACAGCCAAGAATCTCTTTTTGATTTTTATATTTTATGAAAAAGAAATAAAAACTACTGAAATTAAACGATCTAATATATTTACTGAAATTAAAAATCTAATATAAATCTAATCAAACTTATATCTAAATTAAATTACTTAATGAAAACCAGTAAGCAGAAGACTAATTGACCTGGAAACGCTCCAAGTCTGCCCTGTGTATGATAACTTCTAAAAGGTCGGAGAAGGGAAACTCACACCAGTTAGTCCGTAAGCTTCTCGTAAACAATCTGCTGTGCTACTCCTTGAAGTGTTTTACAGGACAAACAAGACATAAAAGAAAATCATAACAATCTTATGATTAATAAATCCCTGCAATAAGGGAAACCTGTTATGCAAGAAACTTATATTTTATAATTCAACTTATGAAGAAGATAAACCTGTCACTCACAAACTGAATTAACAATTGTTATGTCTTTTATCTATTTGGAAGAGACAAGATATGGATAACAACGATCAAAATTATATCATTTGCACACGATTTAGATAGCTAAAGTAGTCATAAACCATAAACAAAATGATATACACAACATAAAACAAAATATTGATATATTGAAAAGCTAAAGCTGTGACAAAACACCAAATTTTGCTTCAGTCTATATTAGAACTCCATATCCTTTTTCTCCCACGAATGAGGATGAACATTATTACAAAAATCATAGGTATATATAAGACTTTTCACAAGGTAAAACATCCTTGTGGATAATATCAAATTGTTTTACATAATCTGGGAACAATCCCAAAAACAACTAAACTAAGCAACTAAAATGCAAGTGAAATCTTTGGAATGTCCCCTAACTGCCCATAATCTCAACTGCAATTTCGAATTTACCTGCAATAGAACACAATTATCAAATTAGAGAGATATTTCAGTAACAAAATAATAAAAATTTGATCCTACAGACTCAGCTACATAATCATCTGATTCTGTAGCTAGTCTAAAATAGCAAATAGGACTAGATAAAAATCAAACGAAATCTTTTAAAAACAATCCAATTTAATTTGATTTTAATGTAGATTAAAATCAAATCACTAATGGTTCAAGCAAATTTATCATTCAAATCAAACCAAATCGAAAAGGATATAATCGAAACAGGATAAGAATGCTCTGCTTTTTAATTGCCATAAAATATGGTCAAATTGTGACAAGCCTGTTTAATATCAAATGAAATTCAGCAGTGAATCATATAAGATCCGATAATTGTAATCAATACAACAAAAATCCAACAGAATCATAATCGATTTGCCACATTCTGCTGTATAAAATCCACATCGTTTTAATCAAATGCCAATATGGAAAGGCTGTTACGATTATAATCAAAATGGAACATGCGTAACAACATCCACAAAACTCTGCCATAGATTTCGATTGCTGGGTATCACATGTTTAACAGAAATAATGATCATAACCATCATTGACTTGTTATAGCAATAGCAATAGGTAGATATCATTCAATCAAGTGCAAAGATAGGTAAATTGTTTGGATTGCGTTCAAATAAAATCATGCTCAATGAGTAACGACCCAATGAATTTCGTTATTAATCACCACACAGTCACTATACAGAAGCATGATGGAATCAACAGAATCCATAATATAAACTAGGTAACTAATCAAAACGAATATGGCTGAGCTTAATCATAGCAACAAATCGTGAGACTGGATATAGTTAATTTCGTTCCTCAAATCGAATTCAAACAATATATTTATTGCAATCTGATAACATGGTCAAACAAAACAGCCTGAATCGATTGATTGAGTGTATCTATTCGCAATTTTGTTATGCAATAACAGAATGATATTTGAACATAGAACAAATAATCACAACAACTAACCATATCGCATAACATGTAACCAATTCGAAATGAGATATCGACTATGTTCAGAATTGGAATACCAAAAACAACCTGTGTTTAGAAAATATTAACAACTTCGATAATCAACAGAGTATTCGATTGAAACCAAATCAAAACAATCAAATCTATCCCACGATTACTCGAATCAAAACCAAATCCAATCAACACTCAAACGATAATGAAAATTGATTTATCAAAAAAAATTTATATACAATAGTGCATGCTTGTGTGACAGAGCAGGTCCATGGTGTAAACAGAGTTTATAAATAGGTGAAAGTCATACTAGTGAGGCTGTTCAAGCTATGCCAATTTTGAATTGACGACTGATGTAGCCGACTCCAAGTTTTTAAACAAAATCGAACCTGTTGTTCGCTATTTCTTATCAGTGGATGGCATCTTTTCCTTTTGACTGGTGAGCCTTGCAACTTGATCCTCCAAAGCATGGATTCTGGACTACAGCATTGGCACATCGAGGTAATACCTTTCCAACCACGAGCCACACTGATCACATGGTGGAGCAGCTGGATCGGATAGGACAGGAGGGGATTTCGACGAGTCACCTGGGGTTTCACAAGGCATTTTGATTCCTGGATAATTAGGATCATTTTGCAAGCACGATGGTAGGTTATTCACAAAATCATATGCGGTTTTATCACACAGACCTTCTGAATAGGGATACTCACTTGCCAGGTAACGTTCAATCTCTGGGTCAGAGTCTTCGCTCACCATAATAGGGTCAGGATTAACAGGTGCCTTTGGTTTGTTTCTTGCCATGTGAGAGATTAGCCGGGAGTTCTTCTTGCCTTTAGAATTGGCAGTGGGTTTTTCTTTATGCCTCTTAGCCACGAGTTTAGCAGTTTCAACATGTTGGGTCATAGAACCAGCTAGGTCAATAGGTGAATCGGGTATGGGTTTAGGCAACAGAGCACTGTAAGGCATAGGGGGTATTGATTTTCTCTCGCTCACCATAGGTTTATCAACCTGTGGTGGGCTCGAGTCACCAAAATTATTGAGTTTAAGAAAATCCTCCCAACAGTCTCGGTGTAACCCCAACTCATAAACCATAAGCATTTTAATTAACCCGAAATGAAATAGACTGTTATCGGACTGGTTCCGTTTATACCTTTTAGACATTTTAAACAGACTCCTATGAAAGTAGTAAGGCATATTAAGTTCATATACCATGAAAACCATAAGTAGCCGAAGGTGATACAAGAAAACGAAACCATACTGGCCCTCGTAGGTAATGAACTGCTTGGTTACCATCAGCAAGTCGTGCCAGTGTTGCTTCAGCATGTTCGTGGGCAAACCCTTATCACAAGAATTCACCTTTCGTGACTGGAAGAGTAATGTCCATGGGACATCTTCCACTTTGCAATTTTTTGACCATTTCTATCCGACAACAGGCAGACTAGTGGCTAAACCGAGAAATTGCTCATCAATTTCTAATTGCACATACCCAACCTTGGCTCGACAGCNCGTATGAACGGAAGCCATCCGAATTCCTCCAGGTCGCTGTAAGCACCATCGAACATCAACAGTGCCTGGTTACCATTGGGCTCAGCCCTTACGACCAGAGCCATGGTGCGGGTGCATGGTAGGGTTTGGGTAATACAACAATACACAGGGGCAGAAATCGTTATGGCTAATAGCTGCAAGCGCTCAAAGGGGAATGAATCAATGTATGTGTGCGAAGGTGGTGGGATTATCACCACCATGCAGTGTATTAATGGCACAGTACAGTGTTGTTCAATCAATAATAATAACGTTTAAAACACATTAATCCGCCAACCCGAAAATTTGAGCGGTGAATAACAATATCAACGTACCATTAATCAATGTACAACCAAAACAACAATTATATTAATGCGCCATGTGTATAATTCAAACCAACATGAAATCCAAAAGTTTCACCAACGCGCCAAGTGTAAAACATTGCCATGAAATCAAACTCACCTTTGACCCATGCGCTTGTTGCATAATCCAAGTTTTAATCAAAAGTTTTTTTTARAAACATGGTGTYAATAGATAAAAATCGATAAKTCAARGGCTCATAATAGTTAGGATCACATCATAAAAAGAAAACCTTTAATCCACCATGACCCCTACATAATCAAATATAATTCATCAATCAACATGCTCAATGCCCTTTCAAAAAATCAAATTGCGCAATCAAAGTAAGAGTAGGTAAATGGTCATAGTTTGAACAATCATTCCAGCCACTTAATAATAAACCAAAGGTAAGTACTAACCAGCATATCAATGAGCAGATCATGACAATTCAAATAACGATGGAGGAGTTTTCACTCTTTCAGTCGTGAAAACTAAATTGAAACCAATTTGCAAATGTCGCTTGAAATGAAAGTGTCGTCTTTTTGCGAAATGCGATAGAAATTTGAAGTTCCTAGACATGGCTGTAGGCAGCTTTTAGGGCAATTGAAAAAAATTGAATTGGCTGCCAACAATGGCGACACACTAGGAGAAGCAGTTATCTCTGTCGAAAGAAACAAATTCAGATTAGGACATCAAAGAAAAATTTGACTTAAAAACAACAACCATAAAATTGTACAAACATCATCATTTACTATCTTTTTTAGCGATGTTTTAAAAGACGCAAACCAATAACAGTCTTAAGATAAAAAATCCATGATTTTTATGATAAAATATTCAATACTGTTGGCATGGCCATTGCTTCCAACAGGCGTCCATAGCCTCGACAGGGTTGCCATTTAACCCACTCGGACGTCTGTATCCTGTCAAGAAGTTCTAGATTAGAATAAAGGACTTTAAAAGAGGTTTCTTATAATTTTACAGATTTTCATTTACCCGAC
>JASDQU010097235.1:0-21559 GCA_032191745.1 Picea mariana | reverse complement strand
GTGCATCCCGAAGGGCACGTCGCGCAAAGGAACAGATGAGGCGAGTGGCACCGTTGGAGCATGTGGTGTGTCCTGAAGGGCACGTTGCGTTGATGATGATGAAGGAACAAACCTAGATGGCCCTAAGACATTTAACACATTAAGAAATTCTTAAACAACTTCCCTAATTAAATGTCACCCAGTTCAGAATCTAAGTCCTAAGTCTAAAACTTCTCTAGGGTAAAATTTTGTCTAACCTTAAGAAAAATACCTTATAAAAATAAAAAAAATAAATAAAAATTAAACTAAAAAATCACTTAAGTAATAGTTTTAGTCTTCATAAAATTTTTGGGGTAAAATGAAGACAGTAAGAAAGTAATTAAAATCAGTGGATTTAAAATTTTAAAGAAGAATTTAATTGTTTAACTTGTGAAAGTGTAAAAGATATTAAATTATTAATAAAAGGAAAAGAGGTTAATTTGCGCAACTGCCATTTTTGGCTATAATAAAAAGAGGAAAGAAGGGAATAATATAAATTAGGAAACTAAGGAATGGAGGAAACATAATAAGGGAAAGAGGGGAAATTATGGTAAAAAGCGAGGTCCACATAGTAAAGAATCTGCAATTAAGAACCTTCTAAATTGAACTAAATTAGCAACTTCATTTTAGGGAAAGTATTTTAAACTTGTAAGGGAATTTAGGGACACCTAGGAGTAAAAATAGGAGTAACTCTAGGTGGGTGAGGGAAATAAGACAATTTAATAGATTAAGAAAAATAGTTAATGGAGAAACGTGGGGGATGGATGACACTTGTACGAAGGAGAATTTTTAGAAGATTTTTATTAAAAATTAAATTAAATGAGATTTAGGAAAAGATGGAAGTTCTAAAACTCTATAAAATAAAGGGAAGAGAAGAAGGGGAATCGACTGTTAGAGTAACGTTACGCTGCCGGATTTGTGACTTGACTGATTACTTGTGGGGAGTTGGGATTTCCCAGCTCGGATAGGAGTGGTAGCTCAGCCTTGCGAGGCGAGCTAGGAGCTAGACGTACCATCTGGATGGTGTGTGGCCCCTTTGTGGCTCGGAGGGTTAAGGGGGAAGCAGAGTACCCCTAGCGTTGGCTGGGAGGTACCGGTGAGGTCTCAGCGGTTGGCGAGCGGGAGCGACACGGAGCTCAAGTTCGAGATAGCGTGTTCGGGTTATTCGCCGTCGGTCACAGGTACGCAAATGCATTTGTTTGTTTAAGAATAAAAGGAAAATTGTTTAAAATTGTATATGAATCCTTATGATGATGATTGTTGTGTTGAATTTTGGATCATCTTGTTTCCTTGTTGTTGTTTTCTGCACCTAGACTGTTATAACCCCGCAATCCTTTCGATGAGTTATCCTTGTCTCTGGCATTCTCTTAGGCTGCAATTTCTTATTGGTGTTCTTTAGGCGTTTATAAATTACGGTGGGCATTTATATATGACTGTGGGCGTTTATATCTGACTGTCGGCATTTTTATATATGGCTATGGGCGTTTTGTAATAGTGTGGGCATTTATATATTAGTGTAGGAATTTTGTATTGCTGTAGGCATTTATAAATTCCGGTGGGCATTTTTATATATTACTGTGGTCATTTGGTATTGCTGTAGGCGTTTATAAATTACGGTGGGCATTTTTATATATGACTGTGGGTGTTTTGTTTTAATGTGGGCATTTATATATGACCATGGGTGTTTATATCTAAATGTGGGCGTTTTTATATATGGAAATAGGTGTTTGACATTTTCGTTTTTGCAAAATTGGATATGAGAATTCGTCCTGGCAACAATTGTATGGGCATTTTCATTTTTGTAAAATTGGATCTGAGAATTCGTTTTGGCAATAGTTGTATGGGCATTTTTCATTTTTGAAAAATTGGATCTGAGATTTCATTCTGGCAATAGGTGTTTGACATTTTCATTTTTGTAAAATTGGATATGAGAATTAGTTCTGGCAACAATTGTATGGGCATTTTCGTTTTTGTAAAATTGGATCTGAGAATTCGTTCGGGCAACAGTTGTACGAGATTTTTCATTTTTGTAAAATTGGATCTGAGAATTAGTTCTGGCAATAGTTGTATGGGCATTTTTCATTTTTGTAAAATTGGATCAGAGAATTCATTCTGGCAATAGGTGTTTGACATTTTCATTTTTGTAAAATTGGATCTGAGAATTCGTTCTGGCAACAGTTGTATGGGCATTTTCTTTTTTGTAAAATTGGATTTGAGAATTTGTTCTGGCAATAGTTGTATGGGCATTTTCATTTTTGTAAAATTGGATCTAAGAATTCGTTCTGGAAATAGTTTTATGGGTATTTTCATTTTTATGAATTTTAGATATGAGAATTCGTTCTGGCAATCTTCCTTGTAACTCTGTTACTGAAGAATCCCCCTCTGGCACTTTTGTGTTGTAAAGGTGTAGTGTGATTGTTCTGGAAATGTGATTGGGTAATTCGTTACTGGATTGGGTTGTTGGCAATTTCGTTGTTTTGGATTCTGCAATTTTGTCTGCGCTGTTGAACCACGTTTATACCCACACGGATCTCTCCCTCATTCTCTTCAATTGTGTTGTGTTTCCTATGCGATTTGGGGAAGAATACCCATGCGTTTTCACCCACTCCAATCTCTGCATTTTGTGGTTACACATCTCTGCGTATGGTGTTATAAATTCCTTACGTTTTGGTTGTATGAACATTCGCCTCTGCATACCTCTAGATTCACGCCTCTTTCACTGCTGGCTGCGCCCTCCCTCTGCGACTGTAATAACCCACCTCTGTTGCGAAACCACCTTGACAACATGGGCACCTCACCATTCTCGGGATTCTGAACCATAAAGGAATGTTAATGTAAATTAATGGAAGGTTAATGTAATGTAAAGTAATGGAATGAACGTAATGTAAAGAAATGATTATGTAATGGAATGTTAGTGAAATGTTAATGGAATGTAAGGTAATGTAATGAAATGTTAATGTAATGTAATGAAATGGAATGTTAATGTAAGGTACTGAAATAGATTGTTATTTTAATAGGGATGTGTAATGCTACTGTAATGTAATTTTAATGTTATTTTATTGGCAAGGTTATGGCAATATAAACTGCAATGTTGATATTGTTATGATAATATAAATTGTGATGTTGTTGTGGTAATGTTATTTTATGGTATTGGTAACATAGATGATGTAATGAGATTAATAAGTTATTTGCAGAGTTACTGCAATAAAAATGTAATGTGGTTATTATTTCAGGGTAAAGTTGTTAAAGTTGTTGGATTTGTTAACAAAAATGTAATGTCATTGAGCTAAGCGCAATCAATTATTATGAGTTAGTAAATGAGGAATAGTAATCAATTGAATTTACATTATTTCCAAAGGGTGGATTGGGTAACACGTCGATTATTGGAATTTAAATGGAGAAATTGGTCTGTAATTAATACCAATTGAGTCGTATACAATGCCTTGTCTTAACCATGTTTGGTCGTTGTCGGAGTCCTTTTGACTTGCGCCCTTCGTAGAGGACGTGGTTGTTCTTTTAATTTGTAGTACTTGTTGGTAATCATTTAGTTGCTTGGTCTGCTTGTATCGGGCAGGATGTAGACACCTCCATGTTCCTCAGAACAGTCGCTAGCTCTGAGACCTTAAATGGTTAAAATCGATGGGAACCTGGGATTGAGCGTTTCTTATGTGTCTTGGAGGTCCTAACCATTGTAGGGTAGGACGGGTGGGTAGTCAGTTTTACTTATTGTCGATTGATCATCGTTAAATGCATGCAGTTACTTGTTGTGCGTCTTATGTCATCTTGTTGTGTTCGTCGTGGTTTGCGTCTTGTTCGTCGTCGGGTGGCGACGCAGAGTTGAATGTATTTATTTCCCTTGTACATGCGCTCACACACCTTTAAACAAAAAAAAAAAAATTGCACTTGTTCTAAGAGGTTTGTTGGCGTAACGAGGAGGTTCGTTACAGGTGGACATCAAAACACTAATTATTGGAAGCTTAATCCAAAGCTTCATCCAAAGAAGGAAAAAAGGATTGCAGATGTACTCACAAAGGAAGAGGCATTACCAGCAAAGCAAGAGGAACACTAGGAACGAAAGAAAACAATCACTTGGTTTTTCCAAAAGTGGATGTCACATCTTCATTGTATTTTTTTTCCATTAATGTAGTCACACATGTTGAGATGATGACCTGTTATAACATCATTTTTGTACAACATAGTGTTTTTTTTTATCATTATGAGTATGTAATCAGTAAGGTTAATTTTTTAACCTTTTGGAGGACCAAAAGGTCTTTAGTGGGGAGGTGTGATCCAAAATGGACCCTGGAACCAAGATGGGGTCTAGGAAGGCCTAAAACTTAAAGTGCTCAGAATATCTTCAAAATGGATGTGTGCATAGGCCTCTATGTTATGAACCCAATGCAAGTTGAACAGGCTCAAACAGACGTTGTATGATCAAGATATCACGATATGTTCATTTTTCCAAATAGGCAAAAAAAAGATCCTGATTGTACAGGCTGTACAGTGCTAACGTGGAAGTTGACTGTATAGGTTGTATGTCTATGCAACTGACATGGTAGGGTGTGTTGGTGTTGACGTGGGTAGGTGTAGATGTGGACTAATCAGGGGTGAAACATGTCACCACTGCAAGGGTGACACGTGGCACAGGCTGACGTGGCAAGCTCGTACAGCTGTATGACATGTGACAGTGGGATGATGTGGCAGGTACATGGTTGACTAGGCACTGAAAGGTGTTGACAGGTGGACCAGTTATTGCTTGACACATGGAAGTTGTGGGAAAGTGGTAAGGTGCCACATGGCCCAGTCATGGGATGCCACGTGGCACCCATTTATTAGACAGTTTGTATTGGAAAAATTTGTTTGGGTCTATGGGATTCGAACCCGTGACCTTTGGTCTGAGCGAAAGTGTCTTGGTAGGGCTGGGCTACCAGCTTGCCCTTGGTATTTCTTATTAACCATAGTCGTAAGTTTATATTTAAACTTGTGTGGAGGTCTATTCGGCGGAGAAAAATGCTTGGGCCTAGCCCCATCCCCCGAATGCAACACCATGCGGCAAAATTACATGGGACCAGACCCTCTATATATTGTTGGCATGAATGTTATGGCATGCGGTTATTCCATAGAAACAACACCATGTGACCCTTCATTGTATTTTGGCGTGGTTTGTATAATGGTTAGCCCGACGCTTACCATATGACTGTCACATAGGACTGCAGTGCATTGAAGTTTGGCACGGAGTTATTAGTCCAGACTTGGAGCATATGACCATCGTCTGTGACCTCTATTGTATTGGCTCCTAGATAACCAATGTTACATAGCCCTCGGTTTCAACACCTTTCCACCATATGAATCAGACTTGTGTGTTGGCGCAAAGTTTTAGTGGTTAGCCCCAGTCGGTCAGACTAGCCTTCCGACCAAACAGCGTAACCATGGGATAAATCATCGAGGGGCCTATCCAAGTTTAGAGTGTGGATGCATAGCACCAGGACACATGGCCATAGATGCGATCGAGAGCCGAATGTTGAGGGGGCCAACGCATTAGGCCTTAGCACTTGGGCACATGGAAGCACCCCATATGCCCAGGAGTGCGGAGAATGGGGGTTGCACCCTTTAGTTTCCCATAAAGTGGGTTTTAAAACTATATGGTATGTTTTTAAATGGATTTTTAGCATGTTTGAGGGGATTTAATCCATTTTTGGAGGATCTTGGGCCTTTTTTGAGGCCAGATCTTGGGGAGAAGTTGGAAGGTTGTTACTCACTTAGGCCTATATAAACCAGAGGCTCTTGAAACCATGGAGGATATTCAGAACAGGTTTATGCTGAATAATTATTGAGCCAAAGCCTTTTTTATGCAGGGAAGCCATTGAGGAGAGCACCTTTGCGGGCCATTTCTGGGAGCTCCATTCATTCGATTGCAGTGCCGTCACTTTTTTTGGGTTCTATAGATCTGGTAGAACAAGACCAGATCAATTTGTAATCCTTTGGCACTATTATGATGTACATTTAAATATTTGAACAGAAATAAGAAAGCCTCACCCACTGAGAAAAAGGCCCAGAGAAGTAGGCGAGATTGCCAAACTCCATTATCAACTTCTCTTGTTATGTTTTTTTGTTCTTCATGCTTATGTTCAGATCTGTATATTATCTTATGGCTGCTATGTTTCCTCTTTCATTCTTCCTTTTTCATTAGTTTCCTAAATGGTAAAGTAACTCATGCATAATAACTCAACCATTTTCGTTTAAAAGATCTTTTCGGATCAAGCATAGTGCAAAAATAAGAGACATAAACGTGCGCAAAAGAAGGAAATACTATTGGCACACTTTCGAGATTGGCACACAGAAAATAAGGAAGATCATTGCAAACAATTAGGTATTTTGGGTCTAGTGATATGGGCTAAGCCCCATTGTAATTGTATAAATATGTAAGGGTTTTGGGATAGAGAGAGAAGAAGAGCGAGGGAGACATAAAGGGATATGAACATAACTAGTGAGTAGTAGAATAGCAGGACAACAAGGGAATTTTTGTAAGGCATAATCAATGAGTGAAGTGCACATATTTTATAATGGATGATATGAATAATATAATAAGAATCTGATCATTATGGACATAGCCGATCTTGGGTGAACCAAGTTAATCCTAGTGTCTATGTGTTATGATGTGTTTGATGTTTTGTTTATTGTGTGCATATGATATATGTTCTATTATTAGGAATATGTTGCATGTTATTATGTTTCTGTGCACATGATATAAGGAATATTAAATAAATGCTAGGTAGAATGATTATAAGGACTTCCTCCCATCCCTTCATTACTATGAAAATATGGTTCATGTAGTTCCCATAGATACCTCGAGTGAGAATTCACCTTCTTGCATGTGATGTCGAAAGGGTCAGTATCTGAGGGTTTTGTTGGTAAATTCATGTTGAACCTTGGGTCTTCCCATTGCGCACCAACAATTGGTTCCGTTGTTGGGACCTAGATATGCGACTGAAGGGAATTTGGAGGCTGAATAAGGAAGATATAGGAAAGTGGTTATAGATGAAGGAGAACGAGTTTACTATAGATCAAAATAAGAATCCGTGGATCAGGTCAGAACAATGGTTACTGAGGTACGTATTTACAGACTTACATGAGATTTCTTTGCTGATGTCCCGATAGTTTTGGTTGAGTGGTTACAAAGGTTAGCTGAAAAGAATGAAGCATTCCACACTGTTGTTCCAAGGAGTTGTAACCTTGATTTGATCCAGTAAGTTAATACCGTAAGTAATCATATCTCGCGCGTATTTGATTTCTGGTTGGATAGTGTAATGGGGGGTTATGTTACTAAGTTTGTTATAGAGTGTACCTAGTCATTCAATGTTGTTGAAAAGGAGTTCTTTAAAGGTATGCATGGAAGATATTTGAAATTATTGTCCACTTAGGTCAAAATGTTGA
The DNA here is from genome assembly GCA_032191745.1 of Picea mariana. Lineage (NCBI taxonomy): Eukaryota > Viridiplantae > Streptophyta > Pinopsida > Pinales > Pinaceae > Picea > Picea mariana. The sequence goes on along the minus strand of JASDQU010097235.1, from coordinate 14,107 downwards.
TATCTGATAAGGGGGTTATGAATTTGGGATATGATCACCCTAGTAGCTAGGTGCATCAGTGCGTGCAGGGGGTTGGGGACTGACAAGGGGATGGTATGACAGTATGGAGGAGAGGGATGTAGGAAAGAATACATAAGGAACATATCGACTGAGAATTCCGAGAGAATAAGAAGGTGCTATAGAATAAGATATTGGAGTGTTGCACAGTGGAAAAATATTTTGGTATTGTAGGAAGAGGACCATGGCTGATAAATAAAGGAATCTCAGTGAGTTTGAGGAAAGAGACACTGGCGTAGTGATTCATATTGAAGGAATACCACACACAGATAAGAAGGAGAAAAAAATTACCTTCATCTCAATCCAACATAAGAAGATACATTACATCCTAGTAGCCCCAATTTGGCCAGACTTTGCGTCGAACCCACGACCCCGTGTGCATCTTTGAGGTCTGAGGTAAGATATGAATTTTTTTTGTGAACAATTATAGTTAGTGAAGGAATCAAGGATAAAAATAAATGTAGTCATAGTAGTGGAAGTAGTACGACAACCTAGATTTAGTTAGTGACATCAAGGAAGAATACTATGCAGTACACAATGGCAGGGTTAGACCCCACTTTGAGAATGCATGTTTTCCACAGAGCAGGGAAAAAAGATATGGAGAAACACTTATTTTCTTATGAAGCAATATGAAATGTGAAGTAGGTCCAAGATGACGATACAAAAAACACACAGTTAGTGATGACATTCAGAGATCGCGCGTTACTCTGGTATATGAAGTATCACTCCACTCCACCTATAGGACAAGCCATAACTTTGGAAGACATTAGGAAATCCCTGTTAAAAGAGTTTCAGAAACTGAAGTATGAGTCATAATGTATTAAAGAACTAAAAGAGATCAAGAAATTGCAGAATGAATCAATATGGGATTTTTATTAGATATTCAATATATTGTTGGATCAATTGACCTTCCATATTCCAGATGAGCAACATAGGGAATTATTCATTCCAGGATTATTACCACATATATGTTTTCCCTTGATGCAACAGAAGATTACATCGCAGTTAGAATCATTATAGGTCACATGAAGTTCAAAGCATCCTCTATAGGAGAGAATGACACAGGGATGGCCTAGGTTTAGTCGCAGTTAGCAGCGTTGACAATTAAGTTGTGAGATCTTTCTAAAGGGAAGGAAAAGCATGAAGACGTTTGGTGTGTTACATTCAAAAATGAAGGTCACCATAAGAATGAATGTCTAGCCTTTGCAGATAATTTGGCTATAGGAGCTCTGAATCCCTTGTCCACAGGAGGAAGGGTATGGTATGAGATATTTAGAATGATGGGTCACCACCCATCTTCCTGTACTTTGGTGCAGAAGTATTAGAGTACTTCCATAAGCATATTTTGTAATTTTTGTAAGTCCATGGAACATGATGAACATAACTATTATGCACTTGATATAATGAGAGAACACACCTTAGATGCATATAGAGTTCAATGGGAAGATGAATTAGAAGAAGGGGTACCAAAATATAATACTCTGAGGGGATACAATCAAGGAGGAAGAGGAGGATTCAGAAGAGTAAGAATATCGATTATCTTCTATAACTATAACTAGGTTGGGAATTTGACACGAGATTGTTAAAATCCTTGTACGACATGCACATACTGTAGAAAGTTAGATCATGTGATGGAAGATTGTCTGTAGCTGATCGTGAACTGGTAGGAGAAAAGTAACCAAAATATGCAGATGATAGTAGTGGAAGAGTGCGACGATTGACCAAGGGTACCATTAGTTACATGTAGAGGAGAAAGAACAGGAACCGATGTGACAAAACAAGGAAATTGGACCGACCAATGGGTCAGGAAAGAAACATAACCTCATTTGATGTTTGACCCTAGGAAAGAGAGAGACACATATAAGAAATCAAGGAAGGAGATGCTAGGAACATAATGGGGAACATTGAATTCACCACCTATGTATGACATGCCTCCAGCCTATGACCACTTTATTACATAAATGCCAGTTGACAAGGGAAGTACTCTAAAGAGTTTCTTAAAGAGATGTATAGAAATAATAAAGGATGAAACTGCATTAAACGTGTTGCATAGGATAATCGACCAGTGTGCACAAGATAAACAAGCACTTGTTTCACAACAGTAGTTAACTAGGTATAGAAAAATAAAATGATGAATAGGGAATTACGACTTAATGCACAGATAGGAGACTATGGTATGGATAATATCATCTTGGATCTAGGATCTGATGTGAACATCCTTACGAAGCAGGCATGGGAAATGATGGTCAAACCAAAGTTTATTTGGTCACCTATTCAGTTGAGGCTAGGAAATCTGCACAGTATTGTTTTGATTGGAAGACTGAAAAGTGTGAATGTTAATATCGATGGAGTGTGAAACATAGTAGATTTTGAAGTAATCAAGATAGTGGATGATGGTAAATCTTATCTAATGTTACTTGTAATTGATCGGGATTTTGATAGCCATACCATTATTGATATGAAGAAGAGACAAATGATATTTGAAGTAGGATAATTGATATTTACTGCACCATTGGATCCCACAAAAGGAAGATGATATGTGGAAACGGCAAGAGGAAAAGAAATTGATAATGTTTAAAATGTGACCATGTGGATGGATGACTATGTTAATCCTACTGCTAAGGGTGTACTTAGTTGGTGAAGTATTTATTTCTTTCCCGTCATATTCAAAAGAAGCCTTAGAACATTGGCAACAAAGGTTACATGAAGTATCTATAAGGATATGTGCTTGTATTACCTACACTTTGTGCTGGATTGGAGCCGAGGTACATGATATCCCAAAGTATGATGGATTAACAGATATATATTCCTTTGTAAAAGAATTTAAATTGTAGATATCAAAACAACATAGATTGATAGCTTTAGATGTCATGTTTAAAGTGACCCCTTTAAGGTGGTGGGATATGCTTAAGGATAAAATAGATAATTGGCAATGATGAAAAAGGTTGCTATCGGTAAGGTTCAGAACATAAAATAGATATACTGCGCAGAAGTATACTGGGTTGAGTTGTCCTACAGATCATCTTACATGGTGCACCGCGACATGGATCTCAACACCTAAGAAATAATGGACGCACTTGTTTTTACACACTCTAGATATGATCCCAAATAAATGGTATATAGAACTGGAAGTATGTAGGGGAACAACAGACTGAGAAGATTTGAATTGCAACTTCAAGGTAACTTTCAATTTCAAATATGACGCTCCTTCGGTCGACACAACTCTACACATTATCAAAAACACGATCTTTACATCAGAAGACTTGATGAGACCAGTACCCTTATGTGCACCCAGATATTTTGTGGTTGTTCAAGAGGTTTTGGAATGCTATAATATTGTTGAATAAGACCAGGAGGACGAATACCTGAGAAATTCGCAAGTGATAGAAATCAAAGGAGAGAATGTAGTAGAAGGTCCCGAGATTGAATCTATCGAGTATGCAAAGCTATTGAAAATGCACAAGATGAATATTGGTACGAAGGATAATCCCAAGTTCAAACACATTGGAGATTATTGGAATGAAGAAACTATCGAGAATATTGTTGATTTACTGTGTGAATACCAGGGGGTGAAATCATGAAGATGGGTGTCTATTTTTCTTGTTTTATGAGAAAACAAACTATATTTTCACAAGTTATTCAACTTCTGGCATACAAAAGTATTTTTTTTATTTAGAATTTCACTTTACAGTAAAAACAAAAATTGTGAATAATTTTGTTAGCTTTCCAATGACTATTTTTCAATTTTTTTTATTAAGATTTGATATGTCAATTTGGAATTGTTTAACAATACATTCCTTAAACATGAAATGAATGATAATGAGTTATTTCCCCCCCAACAATGTATCTATTATTAAACTTTTGTTTTTAACAAACGAAATATACTGCAACAATCTACAGAGACTCTATTTTATTATGACTATAATTTTGAATCTAACAGATGAGTATTATAATTTATAGAATTTTTTGAAGTTGACCAAGATGAAAACATTGCATATTTTAAACACATGTTTTCCCCCCCTTGTATCTATCTTAATTTTTACTTAAAAGTAAAATCTAAAAATACCCTTTTGAAAAGAACAATTTAAGGACTATGAATATAATTTTTTCTAAATTTTTCACTGTGTATTTTTAGAGATACGGATATTTCATTTCACTAAATCATAATGTCAACTAAAAATATTATGCAGTGATTTTTTTTTAAAATTAAATAAAATTAGATAAAAATAATAAAAATGAAAACAAATTATAGGAATTGAAAGTAGATTCAATTTTGCAAATGTTGGTGTCATTTTCAAAACCAAATTTTCAGTATTTGCAGGAGTCTGCAACCTCCAAAGTTCAGGTAAGCTAGAGGGAATTTTTTGGTTCCTGCAAACAGTCCCATTTGCTAGTTTTTGGTCGAAAGAATCTTTTGGCTGAAAAACATAATTCTAACGGAATCCATCAAAATTAAATGGTTTGCAAGCTTTCTGGCCGAAAAAGCTTTTTTTTGGACGAAATATGGGTGAGCGAATTTCGTCGGCCGAAAAAAATGAAAAGACATGTCGTATTGTTTCATTTCACGCCAAATCATATAAATACACTTTCGACTGAACACATTTAACACAATTCATCGCCTGTTTCATGGTTTTCTAGAGCACCTTAACAAAATTTCGAATCATCTTTTTTGTTTTTGTTGAACAAGGTAATTGATGTTTGTTCAAGTTTTTATTGGAATAACAATTTATATATTGAAAGATAAATGTTGAACATTTTTTCAAGGTGAAGCCTTTGTTGAACATAAAATTATTGATATTATTTTTTAATAATTTTTGTGACAATGAAGTTTTTCTGAGACTATTATGAAATATTGATTTTGTTAAAAACTTTTACAGATAACTAAACTCATGGGAAACAAAAGTTTACACAAGAGAAAATTTGATCGCACTTGATATGAAACTCACCATAACGATAAAATGAAACAACATTATTGGAGAAATAAACGAGTATGTGCAAATATTGAAGAAAGAAACGATGATAATGTAAATAAAGAAGAAGAAGTCCAACCAAGTATGCATGCACATATTGTTTATATTAAAAGTATAGAATTCAAATTTAAAATATTGTTTAATATAATTGATTGTAATTACAATTTGATGTTTTTCAAAAAACATAAATAGATTTGTCTCATAATGTCGATGAAGACGTTGAAATCGAAATTGAAGCAGAAGACGAATCACCTATAGGTATGTATATAAATTTAGATAATACAAGATGAACACTTGTACATAGTTTAGTGAATTTATGTTCGGGCTTTGTTTTTTAATATTAACTTTAAATTGAAATATGCAGGGGAATCTATCCACATTGATGATAAAATATTAGAAAATGTTGATACTGACAAATTTGGGAAGAAAGAAGCTAAGAATTATATAATATATCGAACTAAGAATATGTATAATACTTTTTTCAAAGATGAATCAGTAACAGTACAAGCTCAACTTTTACTCTGTCTAATAAAGTCAAGAAAGTTAAAAGAAGCTACATCATTATTGGGTATTCAAAAGTCGACAAAATATACAAAGGTGAAACAAAATGTCTTTGACAATATAACTAGTGTATTAAAAGCTTTTGGAAAATCTCGAAAAAAATATGTCAGTGTTGCACATAGAGTGATACAAACAACAGTTGTTTCATACATCAATATAAAATATCGTTTGACATGACACATGGAAAAAATGATGGGAATGCCAAGAAAAACATTGTACAAAAATAGAAAATTTCGATTGCAAATAGATGCAAATGATGAACTGGCTTGTTGGAAAGTGATTTCTAGACAACCCTACAAAGATAGACTTGCAAAAACATTAAATAATTGGCCCATAATTGTTGGTTGACAGAATCTCATGTTTCACCACATACAAGGGATGTGTTGCGACGAATAATAACATGAAAAAAAATTGAAGAACATCCAAAACATATATTGCCAATGACACAAATAGAATTGTTCAATAAGTTCAAAGAAGAGCACAAAGAAGTTAAAATTTCCATCATTGCATTTGCGCAACAAAAACCATGGTTTGTTAGACCCATCACTGTTCATGACACTTGTTGTTGTCGTTATCATGTGGAATTTGAGTTATATTACGACACTTTTCTTGATTTTGGTAAAACTTTATGGCCAAGTTCACCTCATCCTTCCACATTCCGTGCTTTTATATATGAAATTCTATGTGAAAGAGAAGGTGATGAATTATTTTACCAAAAAAAATGTGTTTGTGGAAATAAATGTGATCGTTGTGGAAATCTAAGTTTGTTTCACTCAAAGTATCCTATTGATATGAATGATCAATCATTTTCTAATATAACAGTCAATTGGAAGAGGTATGAATATATCAACAACATGACTCCACATTATTCAAATGTTATTTCCAAAAGGATTGATTTGAAAGTAGATAAAATTTGTGTGATAGATTTTTTGAATAAGTTTGAAGAAGAAATTGATAAATACACCACGAATTCACATAGAGATCGATGACAAGAACTACAATTCAAACAATCCTGTGAAGTGTTTCCACCAGGGAAAATTTTGTATGTAGTTGATTTTGCAGAGAATTACACATTCGTTGCACAAAAATAAATACAGAGTGAATATTATCATTCTGATCAAGTCACTATATTTTTCCACGTTCTATATAGACATGCTCAATGGAGTCTTGATAACATAGAAAACACCACCAAAAATTGACATGTTATTAAAGAATATCACTTTTATATAAGTGATGATCGAGCACACGACACACATTATGTACAACATTGTTCTGATAAATTTTATGATTCATTGAAAGAATGTGGGATCATATTTCGATCAACATTGGATATGGTAAGATGGGTGTGTGAGTCAGTTCAAATCTTCACGATCATTCTATTGGTTGTGTCGTCTTCATAAAAAATCAAACATTACACATTTTTGGAATTTTTTTGAGACTTGTCAAGGAAAAGGAGAGCACGATGGTGTAGGGGCATGTGTAAAATGAGCACTTTGAAGGTATCAGATGAACCCTCATGTCGATCGATTTGAATCTGATGATCATGTTTTTGAATGGTGCAAAATGGCGTTAATCCATGAGAATAATTCGTCAAGGGATGTGCACAGGTGTGTCTATATATACATGTTACACATGTACACATGATATTTTTATTCACGTGTTTAAATTTATATTCAGTCTTCCATCATTTTCTTGAGAGATTTCAAGTTAACAAGTTCTTATCTTGTGCAAGTTTTTTTGGTATGTTGGAATACAAGATGTAAATAGATCAATCACACATGAAGCCGATATAATACATGGGACACAAAAAATGCATTCAGTTAAAACAAAACACTATCAAAATGTGTTTGCATTTGATAGAAGAAATGAGTCTTGTTTTTGTTTAGTTTGCATAGAGGACACAAAATCCATAGAGATTTGTGAAAATAAAAATGCAGAATATGTTAAATCTTGGAGACATACCGAAATTAATATAAAGAGAAAATTCCACTTGCAAGCTCAGAGGAGATGGAATCAAATGAAACTATAGTGTTAGTTGATGGCGATAGAGTTTTTGATCTTGTTAGAGAAGATATTTTTTTATGTTTAAATTTTTTCAAATAACTTGTAGATGTACTTGTGTGATAATCTAACATGAACTATTTGTTGTCCAATATATCAAATTATTTGCAAGATATGTCTTTCCCGTGGTTGCACCTGTAGACAACACTGAAAATGTAGAAGATTTTGATTATAATGGTTTTATATTTGAAAGCGGATCCATCGTATTGAAAGAATATTTTTTTCAAGAAACCCATCAAACCGATACTCATGTTCACTTTCAAGACTACCAGCCAGATGTCATAAGTTGTCAATATAGTCATTTGGTATGTGCAACGCGCATAAAGTTAATAGAATTTCAATCAAGAAAAAAAACAAAAGTTAGAAAATGAAAAATGTCCAAAGCCGATCATGAACGAATAATTGAAGATAGAATACCATTACGATTTCTTTAAACAAGTGACATGTACATTCCATAATTTTATATTTTTCATTGAAAGTACATGTATTTATGAATATCTAGGATTCTAGCATCATTTTCAGTTTAGTTTACTTTCATGGTCCATTCAATTAATAAAAGTTGTATTTTTGATGAATTATAAAGTTTACCAAGCCTTATTTACAATTTCAGTGAAGAACCTATAGATTGTATCTAGGGAACCTAAATTGACCTATACTTTGGATGATTATACTTTAATCCTACAAATTATCCAAATCGTATACACAAATCCTTTAATGCATGTAACCAATTTACTACATATAGTATTTGTGTTCATTGTTTGCAATTTGATTGTTCAATGTTTTTTCATATGAAGAGGATAACTTCATATCAAAACTAGGACCCATTTCCATGTCTTTATAAGGGACTATTGATGGCTTAGAAAAACTTTAAGACATCTTAAAGTGTATGATTAACATCCTAATTAAATAATTCAAAGTAATACATATGATCATCATCCTAATTAAAAATTTTAAAGTCATCTTAAAAAGTATCAATTTTAATTATGAAATTGTGAATTTCGATTCCAAAAGTGTTGATATTATATTAAATTGTTAAATTTCTGCATTTAAATTTCAATATCTTGAAGAAAATTGAAATAAAAATGTGTATGATGAACATGTAACAAGTTACTTATATTCTACACATTAAACAAATTTTTCAATGAATTTGATTGAAAAAAACTTAAGTTGAAAACAAATTTGATATTGTGGCCTGATAACAAAAAATAAAAAATAAGAGGTCATCTACTAAGGCTTGGTTTGTTGCATTTAGATTTTAATAATTTTAATTGAATTAATGGTCGGTGTCATATTAATGGCATTAGTGAATACTTCCAATGTGTAGAGTATTGATATTTTTCATCAACCATTTTCTACCCTTTTTCGATACAAAAACAATTTATATCAATATAAATTTTAATGAAAATCGCTTACTCATTAAAGTATATTTTAATTTTACATATTAAAATAGATTCTAAATCATGTTTTTATTTCAATTTTTATTTCAGAGTACATATTTTTATTTCACATTTTTTTGAATAAATATATTGAAAGCTCAAAAAGAAACCAAAGACTAACATAACCAGTTTAGTGTTGGACTGTCATAGTGAATACTTCCATTAATGGTGTAGTGAATACTTCCATTAATGGTAGGTTTCATATGAATGGCATTAGTGAATACCTCCAATCTGCGGAGGGTTGATAATTTCCAGATCAACCATTTTCTACTATTTTCGATACATAAAAATATATCAATATAAATTTTAATGAAAATTGTTTACTTATATTAAAGTATATTTTAATTTTACATTCTAAATCATGTTTTTATTTCAATTTTTATTACAAATTACACATTTTTATTTCACATTTTCTTGAATAAATATATTGAAAGCTCGAAAATAAACCAAAGACTAACATAACAAGTTTAGTGTTGGGTTGCCATTTCATTGTGAAATTTCATAAGAACTATAAATTTGATGACTTGTTTTTGACTATTTTCAACCATATTTCCAAATCAAACAAAATTTAAATTATATGTTAGAAACTATAATTTTTATTTCACTTTTTCTTGAATAAATATATTGAAATCTCGAAAAGAAACCAAAGAATAACATAACCAGTTTAGTGTTGGACTGTCATTTCATTGTGAAATTTTATAAGAAACTATAAAATTTGATGACTTGTTTTAACTATTTTCAACCATATTTCCAAATCAAACAAAATTCAAATTATAATCTATTGACTATTTATTAATGAATAAAAAATATATTTCACCATCATAAATAATATAAGAGAAATCAAAGATGAAACAATAAACAATATATTCCACCATCATAAACAATATAAGAGAAATCAAATATGAGACAATAAATTGATATTTTGAGTTCTATATATATATATATATATATATATATATATATATATATTATAATCAAAGTTTGAATAGTTACACCGCCAAATACATAGGTTCCACATCCATTTTATGATGATGACAAAAACTAAGAAATTTAACTCCAAAATTCCGGACTCTAAGCCATTGTTTTAAGATAGATCACTTCATACCTACAATTTAAACCTGCAAAAGAAAACAAAGTTCAAAAATACAAAAAATTACAATTCAAACATGCAAAATAAAACAAAATTCAAAAACAAAAAATTTATAATAAAATATATGTACAAATTTAAAATAAAATGTACACATGTACCATTTTAGATAAATAAAACAAGTTGTGATTAAAGAAAAAGTTGACATAAATACCAAAAGCTTTAAGTCTCATCCTCTAACATACTCCTTTCCACCAAATATAATGTAAACATATTTTCCACCAAATATAATTTAAACATTTGTAACAATAAAAAACAATAATAAAAAGAAAACATAAAAAACATATTAACATATATACTTTAACTAAATATTAAATAAATAATAATAAATAATAACATATCCAGCCAGAGTTATACAAATTTAATATTTTCCCTCTTTTTTTATTACACCTTTTTGGCACTTTTTTTAAACCAAACTTCCATCACAAAGTTCCAAAACTTCCAAAATAGTTACTCGCCACATTAAGCATACATGATTTAAACAATTTGTAAAATCTTATCTAAAATCTTAAAAAAATTAAAAAAGAAAAATTGTGTTCTTGGTAAGAAATTTTTGTGTTCGGAGTTAGATAATAATCTGAAAATAAATACAGAACTGTGTATGCAAAAAGTTCACAAATCTCCATATTAAGTCATTCTTCCAATGAAATACTTATCTCCTTGTGGATAAAGTCCCAAATCCTTCAGGTGAAATTCTCATCCCAGGTGATCTTATTTACTCAGCAGTAAAATACTAATCTCATCAACAGTAAAATACTTCTCTCCTCTTCTGCAGTGGAATAGATATTCTCATATAATCAAATTCCATAATGCCCTTTTAAATTAAAGGACTCATAAATCTCCATATTAATCCATTCTTCCAAGAAATTACTTATATCTATGAAAGCTCACAAATATCCATTTTAAAAACCATTTTTCCAGAAAATACTTATCTCCTCTTTCCGCGGTGGAATAGATGTTCTCCTATAATATTTCATGTACATGAATAAAACACAAGTCTTCACATATATTAAGTCATTCTTCAAAAACCATTTAAATCTTTCATCTTTGGGATGTATTCATATTACATATAATCAAATTCTCTTTGAAATTATGTGATCTAGCTCACATATAGTATATGTAAGTTCTAGAAAATACTTATCTCCTCTTATCTTCTCTTTCTGCGGTGGAATAGATGTTCTCATATAATATTTCATGTACATGAAGAAAACACAAATCTGCACATATATTAAGTCATTCTTAAAAAATCATTTAATTCTTTCATCTTTGAGATGTATTTATATTATATATAATCAAATGCTTTTTGAAATATGCCTTCGTCATAATCTAAACATAAGTGAGATCATGCACATACATAGCTTATTTGCAAATCTACTTGAATGTTGGTTTTTGTGGTTAGTAACCAATTTTGTTAAGAGTTTAACAATACCTTGGCAAGAAGGAATTCACTTCGTTGTATGAATAAAATACAAATGTCCATACTACGTCATTCTTGGACAAGAAGGAAATGTATGCAATCGAAGAAAATTTAGAAACTTCCCCTTTTTTGATGTGGGATAGAGTCTATTCTCAAATAATCAAATGTTCAAGTTCAAAATTAGGAATTCATCATGATCTAAACATAAATAAGTTTGAATGTACCATTTAAGAAAACAATAAGCTTATACAGGGGTTCTATATATTTCAAAATAATTGATCAAAGCGTTGAAAAATTATATAGACACTAGTTTAGTAACCCTATGAATAGGAAAGGCTAAACTAAGAATTTGATAAAACAAAATTTTTAAAAAAGTATAAAATATAATCTTATTCAACAAAAATAAGCTTAAACACTTTTATATTGTAACATCTCCACTACCTAAATAATAAAAAATTTCGTTCTTCCTCAAGGAACAGAATCCCCGAAGTCCCACGGGGGTCTAGTGCGGGTTAGTTCTTCCCTGTTCACCATCCCTGTGATCGTGGGTTAGGACCACAGGCCAAACAAACTAGGTGCCTTTCACAACTCGCGACCTCGCGAGTCGTGAATTAAAGGCCTTCCAGTTTTCCTCACAAATCGCCGATACCCGAGATCACGAAATGGGTATAGCTTCCTTCTGTCAGCGTCCGCTATGCATGACCGTCGACTAGGCTAAACTCTAGCTCCTCTCGCTACTCGTGACTTTGTAAGTCTAAGTGTTGAGCTTTCGTGCCCTTCTCCCTCGAATCCTCGAGACACGAGGAGTGAACGGAGCATTGACTCCCTTCTCTAGGCGAGGCGGGTCCACCCGTCAATCACGTGGGCCCCACCTTGAAGTGTTGCCATGTGTTCTCTCATGCTTGGCTCTCGGCACTTCGCTACTCGCGACTTGGAGTGCCCAACCCTTGGGATATTACCTTGTGAGGTAGCGAGATCCTAGGATCTCTGCTATCTGTCCTCCTTGGATGGACGATCCTGATGCTCTCATGGCTTCGCCACTCACGACTTAGAGCATCCAAGCTTTGGGTTCTTACCTCGCGAACCGTCGAGGTAGCGAGATCCTTGGATCTCTGCCACCTATCCTCTTTGGATGGACGGTCCTGATCATCTCGTGGCTTCACCACTCGCGACTCGTAGCCTCCAAACTTTGGGCTCTTAACTCCCGAACCTCCGAGGTAGCGAGGTCCCTGGATCTCTGCCATCTGTACTCTTCGGATGGACGGTCCTGATCATCTTGTGGCTTCGCCACTCCCGACTCGGAGCCTCCAAACTTTGGGCTCTTAACTCGCGAACCTCCGAGGTAGCAAGATCCCTGGATATCTGCCACCTTTCCTCTTCGGATGGACAGTCCTGATCATCTCGTGGCTTCACCACTCATGACTCGGAGCCTCCAAACTTTGGGCTCTTAACTCGTGAACCTTCGAGGTAGCGAGATCCATGGATCTTTGCCACCTGTCCTCTTCGGATGGATGGTCCTGATCATCTCGTGGCTTCGCCACTCGCGACTCGGAGCCTCCAAACTTTGGGCTCTTAACTCACGAACCTCCGAGGTAGTGAGATCCCTGGATCTCTGCCACCTGTCCTCATCGGATGGATGGTCCTGATCCTTTCATGACCTCATTCATGAGGCTTAACCCTCGTCTATCTCTCTAAATATCTAACGACTGTCGGGATTCCTACTTTAGATCTGACGATTCAGATCGGTCCCGATGCCGCACCCTTTTCTACTACCCCTTCGGACGTGGAAAAATCAACGATCCAGATGTTCTCATGGAGCCTGGGGGTCTACGATTCAGATTTCCTCGCTATCCTCGAAGATAGAGGAAAAAAGGGTAAGACTATTAACGCCCTCGTTCGTTCCTTTGACTTAACGGTCGTGAATGACCGCAGGTTCCCCGACCTAATCTCATTTGTTGATCAATACTTTTCCTTACGCTGCTGCATCGAGATTTTGAAGAGGGTCATTCCTCTTCATACATGGTTGCTAAGGCCTACACATCCACGTCCTTTTTCCCAGTTCTTGGTAAGCCTTTCTAAGGAGGAAATCTCGGCGAAGATCAAACCCAGAGCATTCCTGGATACAGATAAGGGAAACGAATTCCCGAGAACGGACTAGATACCTGACTTAGTTCGACCTGGGCATGCTTAGGTTCATTTTTATCGACGTAAGTCATGCATGGCTTCCTCTATTACAAGCATGCGTCCATTAATTATCATCAAAACATTCATAGACATTCTTACACTAAAATCGTTCACAATCTCACAGTGTTGTGAGTATATATACAGTGTATGAATTTCAAGATGCAATACATAAAATACTTATCAGAAATAACACCAGAAGTGGGTGCAACTACTGAGAGGGGTGCTTGTTTCCACCCAACCGTAGGCTCAGCGAATCCCTATGGATTTACCACTA
>JASDQU010097233.1:6777-16988 GCA_032191745.1 Picea mariana | reverse complement strand
GGGGGGTTTTGTTCCCACATGGTTTTCCCTCTTTCCTCATTTTTATTCAGTGTTCATTAGTTGCATTGTACACGAGTACCTAAAATGGACTAGTAGCCGGGACTCATTTTTTACTCCATAGTGATGTTCAGGGGGGGTGTTGGAGAAATTTCTATTTTCGACACACTAGTTCAGTGGGAGTTAACTGAATAGTTCTATTTTAGACTTTCTAATCTTAGACCTTCACTATTATGCATGCATTCCTAATTATAGGATGTCATTGCCTATATGAGTGAAGATCACTCACTCATTGATAAGATCATAATAGACATTGATTCTCATTCTTCATTGTGTATATCTCTTCTTTTTCTTGATAATATTTGTTTGTGTATGCTTTAGCTAGATCTCCTGTGAAGGTTTCCATGAAACACTGACAGGGACGAGAACCAAATTCTCTTTTATTGGTAGCAATATAGTCACCCTTGGACAAATCACATCCTTCTATTTATTCTGCGAGCATTGGGATCTAGTATGACCTTAGGAAGCTTTTCTCATTACATAGAGTTATTTCCTCCTCCATTTGGTTACTCTTCCAAACATATGGAGAGTTTTTGGTACCTCTTGTGCCTCAAACTTCTATCAATTATATGTTTCATGAGTCTCATCATTTTTCATGCTTTTTTCCAAGGGAATTCTTCAACCCTAAGTCGACCATTCTACAATTATTCTCTTGACCTTCATGGGTTAGCGATACTGAGAATCCAGACAAGTTCATATTCATAATCAATGAAGTTCGTTACCTTTTTTTCAAGCTCCTCTAGTATTTCCACGATGGTTTTTCTAAGACCTCAAGGTAGTGAGTCCTACACTCCTATTATACTCCTACCTGAGTTTTGAAGACCTTGAAGATATTGCTCAAGTTATGAAGCTACAATCTCCAGCTACAAGCATTGATGCTTCATGAGAATGCATATCAAATTGTATTTGTATCTCTTCAGATGATTTTGAGATGTAGCTCCACTATGTATTATTCACGACTACGATCTCTATAGACACTCATATTTGTCTTGTAGTCATGATTACTATATATGACATGGATCTGCAATGTACTTAATTGGAAGCCATGCTTAGATTATCCCGAGCATGGGTATGCCCTCCATGGAGAGATTATCATTATTTTTGCAGATGACATGCTCGCAAATACTCATCTTGGTTTCACTCGACTCCATGTCTTCCCACTGTATAATGATATTTTAATGTATTTCGACCATCAATTTCTCTTTTGACCTCACACATGAGGGGGCATATGTTATAGTCCAAAAATTCCATAGTTATGCATCCAAGACATTGGCCCATCCATTTACACACTTTTCCAATCATTTTGTTGAGGATTCCTTCAAAAAAAAAAGTTTGGATAGTGTACATGCCTTGGTGCACTAGCATCATGCGTATATACGCGTGATGCATGCATGTCAGCCCATGTTTACTCTCAAATTTTGAAAAAAATATAAAATTGTGCGTATTTCGGAGAAGTTTACGGACTATGAAGGGTTTCCTAAACATTTTACCTCATGTATCCCTTCCCCAAACTGAATAACCATCTTTTTCTCATATAAAAAGGGCTCTAGGGGTGTCATTTGGATATATGAACAAGGAGGCAAGAAAACTCTGCTAAAATCTATCCCCTCTCATATCCCAAGTTTTGCATCTTTCTCTGAGATATATCCTCATCTTTCCCTTCCATCCATTATCCCTATAAAACCCATCTTTTCCCCCATATTGGCATGATCGTTGTGAGAATCTTAGGTGGGATTGGTGCACTTGGATTCATGACAGAGGATCTCGAACTTGGTTCGTAGAGTAGTGTCAGCAAGCAAAGTCTATAACCTTTCATATTGTTAATGAATAAAAGAGATTATCTTTGTCCCAAAAATTTAAGTGTACATGTTCTTATCTATTTGATAATTTACATCTATATTTAGGCTTTTAAGTGATTACTAGAGATTGTATATTTTTTTGTGTTTTGTTCTTCATCTGTTGCAAGCCATCTTTGGGAGGATATCTGTGATCTAAGAGGAAACAACAAGTGGAAGATGTCTACATCAACCGAAAGGATTGAAGGTGCATTTCTTAACCTTCTCTTCCCTCTCTCTTATCAGTTGGCCTAGATTGTTTTTGGGTAGATTAGAGATAAGTCGGTCTTTTAGGGGGTTATCACTATGCATGTTCCCTAGACCCAGTTTAGGGGGAATTTTCCTCATAGCACTCATTGACCAAAACCCTAGTGTCAAAGATACTCCAACAAACAGTTGTTCGGTCAACACAATGATAGCAAAGGGGCCCCACTAGATGAAACCTAGTGCTCCAGATCCAATGCAAATAACGATTCATCCATCCGAGTCTCAGTTTGAGTTTTATCACGAGTTGCAACTCAAGGTCATAGATCTGACGATAAAAGTTATGTTAGGGTTTTTTCCCAAGAAGGAAACTCTACTTTTGTATGAGTGCGTTATATTGCGGTTGTGTATGATGAATATAAAAGGTGTCGCTCTAAACATGTCCCTGGTTTTCCTGTTTTTGGTTTCCATGGTAAAATATCTATGTAACTTGTGTGTTCCATTGAATCTTTTCTGTTTTTATTAAGAATATGTTTGCAATGATTAATTTTACAAGGTTAAAATCTACACATTTAATAAAATCAAGCTCTCAACTACTCAAGAATGTACTATTGTTGAGATCAAATAACTTTGAAAAAATAAATGTCTTCCTACCAATTGTACTTGAGCTACTAATGGATGATCTAATTAATTAGAGTTGATTCAAAGTGTTTTGGATCTAAATTTGTAGGTATTGAAGTTGTATGTTTTGATTCAATCAATGGTGGAAAAAAAGGCTTCAACAAATCAACATTCACGATTGGATGAATTCCCAAATAAGGTGGAAAATCAAGTGGGAAAGCATTGTCCTTGATTTTTTTAAAGACCATATCAAAGAGGTTTGATCTTCTGATGAGGACCCTAAAACCATTCTTTCGGAAATTGTAACCAAACTTTGTAACCTACTTAGAAAGAATGTGGTACACCATTTGCATTTTGTCTCTCTTTATGGTTTTCTTACTAGTGCTTAGTAATGATGGTGCTTAGTCACGTTGATGCTTATTAATGGGTAAACCAAAAAGAAAATATAAACTGGAAAATATCTAAGGTCTATAAAGAACAAGCAACGATGTGTACATACTCGAATGGTGATTGGTTGGTTATGGAACACAAGATCTTATTCATGCAAGGCCAATGGAAATGTTGTTGCAATTTGTATCTTGTCTTTATCACTCTAAAGCATCCAACTTTCTTAGAAAAGTGAGATTCCCAAATTAAAAGGTCTTTGGGTTCACCTGCAAGTACACACAACTTACCAAAGCGATAAAAAAGGTTGTGTTGCAGGTGGAAATCAGTCAAATCTACAATAGGCCATGTCGAGGAATTGTTGCATATGTGTCAAAGAGTAGTCTAGATAGTTGTAAACTCAGTGTCATTGTTATACATATCTATCCATCCTTGTGTATTACAACCTTTGGTGTCAATAAAAAATGTAAGAGAGATACGAGGTATTCTCAAACAAATAGTTTATTTGTTGTCCTTTCCTTTCTTATGTTTGAAGACTAATTGGTACTACTATAATAAATCCATCCACTTCATGTGGAAAGCATTCTATAATTTGTTAGGTKCTTGTAGGAGCCGAATAGGTTTRTGATATAAGTGTACCATGGTCTCTTTCCTAAKARTGTARCGTCATCAYTGTTGAACTACTTGTGCAATGGRGTACAAMTCTCGATCATATGTCTCATAGTGAAAGRAAATGGGATGCMCATGATGGATGAGGATAGATCCYATGCATYGRTTTCTATCTTGAAGGGCTAAGACAAATATAGAAGTACCAAAATAAGTGCAATATAGATCTTTTTCTTCATTGTATCAAATTCTTGTTGTTTCACTTTCGTCYGAGGGAATACCTASYTATTTGGTCTTGTTCTCATTAGAAGATTGACGGGCCAAACTAGGTGTGAATACCCATGAAAAAATTCTTGTAGAAGTCTACCATATACCCARGAAACTGCACAACACTGCGGAGTTTTTAGGTATAAGTCAATTTTGCATGATCTCCATTTTTTTAGTTTCCATTCAAATTCCTTCTCTATTAATGACAAATCCAAGGTAGTGAATGGCGGTCATGGAAAATGAATACTTGGAAATTTTTACCTGCAACTCATTTATGCAAAGTGTCTACAATACTTGTTGAAAATGTTAAAGGTGTTCATCCCATGACTTGTTAAAAATCATAATTTCATCCAGGAAAAAAAACAAAAATTGATTCAAGAAGGGTCCGAGTACATCATTCATCAGTCTTATAAATGTTCTTGGGGCATTCATGAGAGAAAATATCATCACCAACCATTCAAACATTCATTTTCTCACTTTGAATGTTATCTTCCAAACATACTTAAGGTGGATTCAAATTTGATGGTATCCTATCTCTATAACATTCTTAGTGAAGTAATAGGCTCCTCTAAGTTGATATAATAGGTCATCGATATGTAGTAGTGGATATTGATTCTTCACTATTATATTTTTTAGGACTATAATTTATGCAAAGGTTCCATGTGCCATATTTGTTAGGAACTAAGACTGTAGGGTTGTTTCATGGAGAAAAACTTGGTTAATTTTTTCTTGCATCTTCGGGCTCTTGTGTTCTTTTTATCGAATCTCATCATTCCCACAATGATTTGTAGTACAATGGATCATTGGGTAGTGGTGATCCTTGAAAAAGGTCAATTTTGTGTTTCATTTGATAGTGCGTTGGAAATCCCCTTGGATCCTTGAATAGGTCATTATGTTATTTCTCTATTACATCAAGTTGTGTCTGTTATTGAACATTTTATTCACTTCACTTCTATATTTTAATAGAGATGTTCCAATAGAACCTAGTTTCCTTGTTGGTTTGGCTATGAGGAGAGAAAAATTATGAGAATGAGAAATTTTCTTCCTAGCTTGCTTTAGGGATGATTTTAGGGGCTAAATTTCGCTCGTGGGCTAAATTTCTATGGTTTTTCCAAAAGCGAGATTTGCTATTTTAAAAATGATTCGCCCAAATTCTAAAGGATAAAATTATTTTACCTTAAAAATCACCAAAATTTTATAAAAACTATATAAAATCCTTAGAAATTTGAATATTTTTACAAAAATATCGCCAATCATTTATAGTTGGCATATGAAGGATTAGTAACATTCACCAAGGGTTCTACATTTTAAAATAAATTTCCATCCTTAAAAGCATCCATGGCCTGCTTGGCTGAAATAAGTTGCATCATTTGGAACATGGAGGATTCTTGGATAGTGTATGTACAACTTGCCACTTGTATATGCCACTTATGTGTTCTAGATTCATAGTTCCTATGGTGATCCCAGATGTAGGGTCATCTAAGGATGGAATCACATGCCTCTAATGGATCCATATCACATAGGACTTCATCTAGTAGTGGTTGAAGTGTATATATATAATTTTTCAATTCTTCTTAAGAATAACTTCTTAACCCTTCTACACCTATCCAAGAAGATATGGTCGAGGGTGATAAAAAATTGTCAACTTCAATATTCTTGTTGATTTTGGAGAGATGATTTACTTTTTTCTAGAAATATAAAAAATAACATGCACAATTTATCCTTTCACCCAAAATGATGTGAAATATCCTTTCTAATTCTTATTCCTCCTTTGGTTCACCAAGAGGTACTTGCATAACTTTCATTGTTTCTAGGAAGGTCTTATTTTAGGGTGGATCATGTTGAGACATAACACTCTAGGATAGTTGTGTCAATGTTATCAAAGGATCACCTTAATTGACCACAAGACATGTGGGACATTTTGAATTTGTATCAATGTTCTGACTTCTTTATGTGACAATGGTTCTCTTATGCACTATGTAAAGTTCATTTGAATGGGAGGATGACTGGTGATGATCATACCACATTTTGGAGGGAGGCTTATTGGAACCTTTAATGCATTGGGATATTTGTGGTTGTGTTTATTGCTTCAAATGGATTTTTCCCTAACCCTTGTCTACAACAAGCTTAGACTGGGTGGTTTTGTATTAGTTTGAGTGTATGCCTTTTGTGGTTTCCCTTTGTTGTGATTTTTTAACTTATCTTCCAACTTTGTTGCATATCACTATGCATCTCTCGATATATCAATGGTTGAGAATTCCATTTATTCTTTCAAATATCAATACAAACATTCTTTAAATTTCAAAATTATTAAACGTTCAAGGTTTCAGACATTTACCTTACTTGGCATCTATGATATTCTACAACAAAATGTGGATCTGACTTACTTTATTTTCATCACAATTTCTCAGCTCATCTCTGTCAGAGTTAAATCTTTGCAACACAAATATTAATTAAAATAGAGTCCATGAATTGATCACATGAAATGGATCTATTTTCCTTCATTTGCGATCTCTACCCTCTAATTGGATCAAACTTGACCCAAAATCAGACTATCTCCTTAATCATATTATTTGATCCTGGAATAAACCACAAATTTCTTGATCTGTAGCATGGTAAGGGCCGATAACTTACCTACATCACATATGACCAGGGTCCCAAAATCAAGAATTAATGCGCATGGCATTATCGAAATTTTTCCTTCCTTTCCAAATCAACGGACATGACTTAATCACTCATTAAAATGAACAGTTGTCGTTCATTTTGGGGGATAAGTTATGACTCGAATCTCCATGCTATAGGGGAATTAAATGTATAATCTTTCGACATGTGTCAATATGTTGGATGATCAGGATCATTTTTCATCCCAAATTAAGATTAAATCGTGAGCTACTTCTCCACGCGAAATAAGCCACCGCCCTAGATCTTTGACTTCTTGATGGTGATCAACGTTTATGTTTACTCTTGGTATTGGCACCCAATCTAATGGTTGTGTCTTAATAATGAAGTTAGTGGACGGTGAAGGTTCGTACTTTCCTTTTAAATGTGGATCTGGAGGCTTTTACCCAATCTAACTCTTGATATGACGATCATAAGTTCTCCTGGGTTGGACAATGAGATTGTAACCCCAATCTGAATTGAATGGCTAATGTATTTTTCACTATCAATCTTCTACACATACCTGAAACAAGTTACCCCTTAGAAACATTCACTAAGCAAATGGGATCATAAATCCTTTACGGTGATCAATGATTTCATTGATGACAACCTTCTAAAGGTCAAATTCACTTTGTGACTCCTCTTTCTCGGACCTGTAACAATCATTTGCAATTATTCCCATGAGAATAATTGAGACTTAAAACAAAACCTAAGTTCTAACACAGTTCCACAATTATAGCAATCTATAAAGGATATTTCACACCTAATCAACACATGAAATGAATCAGAGGCTCCTCCATAATACTCGAAACATATTTTTCATTCCTTCATTAAGATACACACACTATACATGGATTTACATGAGACTTTCAATGCCTCTTAGCCTGGATCATATTCAACATGCCTCTTTCCCCCTCTCTCTGGCCTAACTCTTCCTTCAATTATCCACCTTGATGCCTTATAGGATTATAATTAAATAACTAGCCTGGTATGAAACTAAGCATAGCTCAGATCCACAAATTACTCATCAATTCCCCAATATAGACTTCAGATCCACAAATTACTCCTAATACCCTATAATCACTCCAACCCTCTCTTGAGATCTGTATTTATTGAGAAGAATCGGTTACAAATTATCCAAGAATAGAGAAACAAAGCCATTCCCAAGATCTCCCCCATATTCGAGTGCAAGTCCAATTCAATCCTTACTTAACCAATTACATCAATAGTTAGGGAAACAAATTTAACCCTTCTAACAATCTCATATTCTAGAACATACTCAAAAACTTAGAAAAATACACCATTTCATTAGGGAACCAACGCCCTTAGTAAAATTTGAGAGACCCCTTAGGTATGAACCTTAGGTATTAGATTTGGAAGCTTAGATGCTCCTACATCATCTTTCCATTCCTTCACTTTCCATGCCATGTCTAGCCTAACAAGTTGCTAAAATGTCAAACATATGTAATAAGCACCGAGAAAAACCCTAATGTCGTAGATACTCCAGCAAACAATTTTTCGGTCAACAAAATGATAGCGTAGGGGACCCACTAGCTGAAACCTGATACTCCGGATCCAATGCAACTGACGATTCATCCATCCGAGTCTTGGTTTGATTTTTATCATAAGTTGCAACTTGCCTCCTCAAGCCATTCAGAGACATGTGACCAATTTGGTCTGGGGGCATAAAATCGAAACCGAGAAACATAACAGAGTTTCATAAGCTCCTACAAGTCTATTTTTCTAAGGAGAAAGTGAATAATACTACCCACAACCTCCCCAAATAGTTTTCTTGAAAATTGACCTCCTCTTCAGAAATGGCACTATGCTTCATTAACCAAAACCCTCGTGCTAGAAATACTCGAACAAATAGTTTTTCAGTTGAAAAGATGATAGTGGAGGGGCCCCACTAACTGAAACCCGGTGTTATGGATCCAATGCAACTGAATGTTCATCCATCCAAGTCCTGATTTGATTTTTATTGTGATTTAAAACTCGCCTCCTCAAGCCATTCAGGAACATGTGGCCAATTTTGTATGTGGGCATAAAATCCAAACCGAGCCACATAACAGAGTTTTGTAAGCTCCCACAATTCTATTTGGCCAAGGCCCATGTGACTACACTACCCAAAAAACTCCCATCATAGTGTTCTTGAAAATCGACCTCCTCTTTAGAAATGGCACTATGCCTCATTGAGCAAAACCCTACTGTGGGAGATACTCCAACAAATGGTTTTTTGGTGAATAGAATGATAGTGAAGGGGGCCCACTAGTTGAAACCCAATGCTCTAGATCCAATGCAAAAAACGGTTCATCCATCTAATTCTCAGTTACAATTTTATCACAAGTTGCAACTTGTCTCCTCAAGTCATTCAGGAACATGTGGCCAATTTGGTTTGGGGGCATAAAATCCAAACCGAGCAACATAACAAATTTTTGTAAGCTCCTGCAAGTCCGCTTGGCCAAGGCCCATGTGACTACACTACCCACAAATGCTTAATCCATTATCAATCACAAATATCCTAAGAACCTTTCCAATTTCTAGATCTTTCTCTACAACATGCTTAACATAACACTCATTATGTCTATTTCCTTTCATCCTCAGACTAACAAATAAGAAAAATATATGAAATAAATCCTTGTTCATTTTCTTTACATGTGAAACCATATACACTCACACACTTAAGATGAAAATTTTGTTTTCATACAATATCATGCGATACGATGTAGCCCATTTGATGTTTATTTTGGATACTAACCACCAATTACCATGGACATCACCTATCTAGATCCTCCATCAATGGACATGTCTATCTTTTCATGGAGAGAAGTTGAAAAATACGCTTGCTTCATTGAGAAAATCCAAAATGTTTAGTGCCATGCAAATGAAATTTCATCACAAAGATCAAACAATTATAAATAATGGCATTGTGTCCCACATATTTTTTCAATTGGGAAAAAGATTTAGTTTGATGCTCAGAAAATCATCATGCAACCTATGGTTCTAGTTGATATCAACTATACATTTTTTTTTGTTATGTATCCCTTTTATGTGCAAGTCAATCTCAATATGACGTGACATACTCGTAAAAAGGATGTTAACTCTTTAAAATGACAAAAAACTACTAATTCCACACACATGCATAGTACAATTGAGCTAGTGTGACAGAACTTCCCACATTTGTTGGATAAGACAAAAGGATTTCCTTCTCTACTTCACTATCAAGCAATTATGTGATAAAAACTTTGGCAAGTCAACCTATGAGAAGGAAATGTTGGTGATTCTTCATGTAGTGGATATGTGTCATACTTACTTGATGGGGATTCATTTCCAAATTAAAATTGACCATAACAACTTGAAATGTTTCTTGGAATAGAGGTTTTCATCCCTAGAGCAGAGAAAGTGGGTTACAAAATTTAGGTTGTGACTATGACATTGTCTACAAGAAGGGAAAGGAAAATGTGGTGGTTGATTCTCTCTCTAGGAAGTATGATGAGTAAGGGTCCCTATTTTCTTTATCTTTCCTAGTACCCAATAAGTTGTAGGTAGTATAACAAGAATGGTCAATGGATTCCAAGA
>JASDQU010097231.1:749-21630 GCA_032191745.1 Picea mariana | reverse complement strand
AGAGTCGAACCCCGTTCTCCCCTCACAATTGAAATCCTGACAGAATTGTATCATAACCTAACCTTTCCCCAAAGGGCACAGATCTTCGAGTTGTTCCTTCCACAAGATTCCCAATTCCCTAAGAAGAATCCTCCCTATCACTCGTCTATATTTTTCGAAAAGGAAAATCAAATTATCTCAACATTGTGTTGTTTGCTCGATTATTTCTCAGACGAATGGGTGGATGAACCTATCTTAGGTTTCATGTCCATTTTCTCTATTGAAGAGAAAGTGGCCACCCATTTCAACTACAGTGGTTTCTTGTCCGAGAACCTGCATGACCAGCTGGAAAATTTCCCTACAGAAGGCATGTTCCAGTATTCTTCAATACTGGCCTACATGTTCATGTTCTATCAAGCAAAAAAATTTTCCTTTCACATGCAGAAGATGGACAAGGAAGGAAAACCTCAAGCAGTCACTTTATGGATGTCGTTGCTCAGGAGAAGCTCCACTGAGTTCACTTTCAAACAATTCATCGAGCTATTCTATCATCCAGTGGTAGGCATGCTTAGTGGGAGACCTGTTGACGGGTGAAAATGAACGCTCGCCAAATGGAAGAGTGGATCTGGTTCGGGGTTGTCTAAATAACCCAAGCCGTTTGGGATAACCCACCCTGACGGGTTTAGCGGCTCTGTTGGCTGATCTAAGTCCTAGAAAAACAAATTAAAACTACACTAATAAACTAATCTAAATAAAAACAATGATTAAAACAAACTAATAAACAAATCTATATATACAATCTATTACCTAAATCATACAACTATAATTCTATAAAAGTAAATGTTTAATTATCAACAGAATCAGCGTTAATTACAAATATACAATATTTACAAATTACAGATTTAAATTAAAACCTGTAAAAATCATTTGTAATCTGTCCTAAGACAGCGAAACTATTATTTTTTGATTTTTTTAATTTTATAAAAAAGAAATAGAATAAAAACAATCTAAGCTAAGCAACTAAAATAATAACTCTAACTACGAATATAAACTAATATATTTATCTAAACTACTTAAAAACACTAATAAGCTAACTATTAAATGACAAATAGAAAACTAACCTGAAGTAACGCTTCAGGTTTGTCATGTATCCAATAATTGATTCAGCGGTTCGGTGGGAGGAAACCCGCACCAGATTATCCACAAGCTTCTTGTAAACAAGAAGCAGTTGTGCTCTTCAAATATAAATGACAAGACAAACAAGACATAAAAATAACAACAATTTTATGATTTACAAACCATCACAATTAGATAAATCTGTATGCAACAATTTGTGCAAAACAATTCAACTAATGAAAAAGATAAACCTGTATTCATTAAATTGAATTAAAGTGATTGTTGTATTTTAAAATAAGAGATATCAGATATGGAAAACATATAAATCAAATCACATCAATCATGCAATGAATTATGATAGCTAAAGTAGTCGATAATTAATTGCAAACTGATATGCAAAAAACCTGAAACAAAAGTTTGATATATTGAAAGCGAAAGCTGTTACAAGACATCAACTTTCATCTCAGTTTGAATCATAAATCCATAGTCTGGTTCTCTCCACAGTGATGATGATGGGTTTATTACAAAAAAATGACAAGTATTTAAAGACCTCCCACAGGGTAAAACATCCCTGTGGGAACTGTCAAAACAGTTTACAAAAAATCTGGGGATAATATCCCAGTCTCTAATTCTGACTCAAGCTAACAACTTAAAATAAAAATTACATCACAAAAATATCTCCTAAACTGCTACAACAAGCCCAATCCATCATTGTAATTCGTATGCACCTGAAAAAGGTCAAGAATAGACAAGATTAGAGGATATTTTATTGAAAAAATTGACAAGTATTTAAAGACCTCCCACAGGGTAAAACATCCCTGTGGGAACTGTCAAAACAGTTTACAAAAAATCTGGGGATAATATCCCAGTCTCTAATTCTGACTCAAGCTAACAACTTAAAATAAAAATTACATCACAAAAATATCTCCTAAAATGCTACAACAAGCCCAATCCATCATTGTAATTCGTATGCACCTGAAAAAGGTCAAGAATAGACAAGATTAGAGGATATTTTATTGAAAAAATTGACAAAAATCTAATTTTTAAGACTAGCTACAAAATCTTGCGATTCTGTAGCTGGTCTAAATTGAACACAGAATCGTTTCAAAACCAATTCGAATCTTAAAGAATTATATTCAAACTATTAAACAAATATTTGATTGCTAATTGGAAACCAAACGAATCATTCAAATCAAAACTTGTATGCAAATTGAAACAAACGAAATCATGGTCAATCGAAAGGTGACAGAGATACATGCACTCTGTTCAATTTGTTATCACCAATTCGGGGTAAACAAAATCGCTTATATAATTCGACAGAAATGAAATCATTTTCATGAACCAATTCCAATCGACACAAACTGTAACCGGTTAAACAAATCATTTATGCAATAGTTTATGTCGCCTCATCCATTAACAAGATCGTTGTCGAATCAAAAACAAAATCAAAGCTAATAGAGTCATTTTGAGAATCAATAGATTACATTATATTTATCAAACCACTCACTGATATTGACGCATTACACACGTAAAGGATCATGCCAATTCCAGCCTATGGAATCGTTTCAAAACGAAGCCAAAAGAAATGAATTGAGCCAGCTTGGGGCCGACATAATCCAAAAACAAAGAAAACGTATCAATCCAAATCATAGTTGTGTCTGATAAATAAATCTCCTATATAGATCGAATGCAATCAAAGTCTAAAATGGAAACAGAACAGAATCGTTCCTTAAATATAATTTGAACAGAACTAAAGGAAAAACAAAACCCAATCGACTACATTAATTCAAACCAACAGAATTATTCTAAATCGAACCAAACCAAAATCAAAACCAATCAATTGCTTCTACTAATCTGAGAACAGTAGAATCATATTAACTAAATCGTAGGTGTGTCCACGTTTAGAAAACAAATTTCCCACTCATGATTCATAACGAAATTGATTTGGTAAACTGAGAGAAACATAATCATTTTGAATCAAAATGAACAGAGCTATAGAGAGCAAATCCAATCGGTTACATTTATTCGAAACAACTCAAAAAAACAAAATTCATATTGAAATTCATACCTAGACAATCAGAAAACAACTCGGTCATGATAATTTGGAATTGATGAAGGCTGTTGCTGCTTCGACGTTCCTAAAGACAATTAACCTGGTGGTTTTGTGTTTCTTCTCATTGGTCCGTAGCCTGTCTCTTTCTTTCGACAACACTGTAACTTGCTCCTCTAACGATTTGATCTTTGATTGCAACAAGGGAACATAAGTGTAATAATGCTCTAGCCAAAGATTACATTGGATGCATGATGGTTGCTTGGGATTTGATATCATAGGCGAGGGTTTGTTTAAGTCACCAGGGGTTTCATTGTGCAGCTTGATTCCTGGGTAGTTAGGGTTGTTTTTGAGGCACGGGGGAAAATTAGATACATAGTCATAGGGTTTCGTAGAGCATAGGCCATGAGAATAGGGGTACTCTTCAGCTAGGAAACACTCGATATCGGAGTCCGAGTCCTCGCTCAACACTATGGGCTTTTGGTTGATGTTCTGTTTAGGTTTGTTTCGGGCAAGTCTTGATATCAATCGACCTTTTTTCTTCCCCTTTCTGTCGACAGTAGTATCACTATTGTCTTTCTTCCTCCCAGGTCTTTTGACGACCTTAATATCATCCTTAGCGCACGGGTTAACCAAGGCATCAGGTAGGTCCAAATCGGGGCAAACTGAGGGTTTGACAGGGGGTAGAAGGATATGTAGTGGCATGACTGGTCCAGCCAAAGTCTCACTGACCACAGCCTTGTTGATTTGAGCAGAATCTGGATTGGCAAAGCCATTTCTGGATAGAAAGGCTTGCCAATTATCACCATTAAGGTTTAAATGGTGGACGATAATGAGTTTAATCAAGTAGTGATGAAAAAGGCTACTATCAACCTTCTCGCACTTGAATCTTTTAGAAATTTTGTAAAGATTATGCAAGAAGTAATGCAGCATGTTCAAAGGATAGCCCATGAAATTCATCAATAACTGGAGGTGATACAGAAATACCAAGCCATATCGACCTTCATAGGTCACAAACTGTTTAACGATTACCAAAAGATCGTGCCACCTGGGTTTGAGGGTAGAAATAGGCATACCTTTATCACAGGAAACAACCTTTATTGATATGAATAGTAAAGGCCATGACACCTCGTTGACTTTGGAATTTTTAAACCATCTTTGGCCTGTAGCTGCTAGTCCTGTAGCAGAGCTTATGAATTTTTCATTGAGCACGAGCTATATGTCACCGAATTTAGCCCTACACCCGTCAAAGGTGAGGGTTAATTGTTGGGCAACCGAAAGGTTGAAACCCTCGAACCTTTGTATAAACACCAGCCAACCACTATTTTCTAAATCCTTACGGGAATTATCGAATAGTAACAGAGCTTGGCTACCGTTTGGCTCTATGCGCACCACCGGTGCCATAGATAGGAACACATGGTGAGCAGGGTGAATGGGCAAGGGTTCGAACAGAGTATATGCAGGGTCGATAGCTCATGGGCTTACGCGGAAACAACAAAGTTAACCGGGATAGGGGGAAAGCATTAATGACAGAATGTGTGAAGGTGGTAGAGCTATCTCAGCCCATGCAAAACAGTCATTTCCCACAGTAAAACCGCCGGCGCATATAATGATTCAAATCACAATCGCATATGTTATAAATCATGCCATTCAATCGATCAATGAAACCTATGGTAAGTCGACCCAAAAATTCATATAAGCATAGCGTTTGCATGGTTTTTCAAAATCAAAACAATGTTTTGAATAAGAAATTGACCATAGAACTTATACAATATATAAAACTATTGAATTAAGGGTCTAATCATCATGTCAATGTTTTAATGAAACCAATGCACCAAGGAAATTGATGAAAAGACTATAAAACATCAAACCACCACTGTATTAAGGACTCAATGACACTCATTATCAAATCATCACAATCTTATAAAAATGAAATCACATTAACAACAAAAGAATGCCAAATGAGTAAATATTTTGGTGTCTTTCCAACTGTGCGACTATAATTAAATCGGAAATGCAATGAACACATAGACAAGAGTGACCAAAATAATCCAGTGACAATTTTAATGTCGTTGACATGACTTCGAAATCAAATTTTTCATGCTTGCATTCGTGAAAATGAGAACAAAGGTAGGTATGCAAAAGCGCAAAATGACAGTGTTGTTTTATTCAAAAACTTACGATGAGAATCAAGGGTTCCAAAACACTTGTGTAGGCAGCTTATAGAGATAGGATAAAAAAGAGAAATGGCTGCCAACAATGGTGACACACCTGTAGAAGCAATTATCTCTACCAAAAGAACAAATTCAGATTAGGATAACAAGAATAATTCCACAGAAATAACCAGAAAATTGTTTAAACATCGTCATTAATCAAATATTCCAGCAGTGTTTAAAGGATGAAAATTGATAGCAGTCTCAAGATAAACGAGCCACGATATTAAAGATAAAATATCCAATACTGTTGACAGAGCCACTGCTACCAGGAGGCGTCCATAGCCTCGACAAGGTTTCCATTTAACCCACTCTGATATCCGTATCCTGCCAAGAAGTTCAAGATCAGAATAAAGGACATTTTAAGGTCAGAGGTTCCATATTTGCAAATTTTCATATACCCAACATTGCTTCGCTGCCAGCGGGTCTGTTCAGTACCCCGACGAAGTTGTCTTGGCGTCATGAATGCATTTACCCGCTGCCAGCAGACCTGTTCAACGTCCCGAGGAGTTTACAAACACTTCCCACATCTCTTTTAATGATTTATTTTGTTTTTTAAAGATATATAATTGAGCGGGGTGACGCGGAAAATTATGATATTTTAACATATTTTTTACAGACCTCAACAGAATTTTTTAGAACTGTCCTTCATTAAGATCCAGAGATGGTTTATTTACAGAACCAACCTTCTAAGGCAGGGAGACATCTTCTGAGTCATTCCTTTAAGGAACAGGGACAGCGTACGAAGATAATAGATGATCGTGACAGGCTTTACTCATAGATCAAAATCAGCTAACTTCTTTCAAACAATAGTCTTTGCCAACATCACTGTAAATTTTAGAAGTATATTATAATTGATGTTTAGACAAATTTTCAACAGTCATTTTAGAGGAAGAATTTTCTGTTTTATTTGTCTGACCAGTTCATAATGCAGGTATGTGTATTTCAACAGCAAAAACTAGTAAGCATAAGGGAGAAATCAAAACACACAAGCGAAGAAAAAAATTGGAAAGCAAAGAAATCCAAACAACAAAAACAAAAAACAAATTTGTACAGAAGGTGCACCTGAAAACCTCATGCAACAAATCCCTGAAAGAAGTAAAAAAAATCTTGTTTGATGGGAAAGCAGTCTTACTCGTGGTGCCTTGGTTTAGGGTTGATTCATATTTATTTATCTATTTACCTTCCATTTAGTGTTTTCATGATGATACTGCATTTTTGAAAATAAATGTTCAACTAGAAGTAAAGAGAAAAGGATCAAGGAGACTTCCCTGACAACAGCCGTATAATGGTTCTCGTGGTGCGCCCACTTGCGTTCATGACTGCATTATTAAAAAGAGAAATAGTGAGAAATACAACTGAAAGGAAGACCTATTACTAAACCTACTCTAGCTATTTAACACATCAGGATACTACGTGAAGTCATGCTTCCAATGTAGCCATCGGAGTAACTCTAATCCTGCAATGGAAACAAGATCAATCATTACTAATAAGAATGGTAATATATCAACAGATGATAGAAACATATCACACTTACCTTCATAATAATCATCTAAAAACAAAGTAAGCATGATCTTACCATTTCCTTGGATATTCTTGTTGTACGAATCCTCCAGCCATTGTGCAATCTTGTCGTGATAAGGGTCATAATGGCATGGGCGAGTGTATGTAGGTTTCAAAAAATTGTCAGGATTACGAGGAAATGGAATAACCATCAACCAAGGCTGAAATGCCCCATCCTCCTGACAGTTCTCTAAGTGTTCATTAATTTCTTCACATGGAGGATCTAAAAGAAATATGTCATGCCTACTTCCAAGATACTTAGGTAAAAAGAAAGCAAGCTCAACTTTGTCTTGGATGCAAACCATGACTTTGATGAAATGAATATATCAATGGGAAGCTCCTCATAGGAGGATTCGTGCAATCAATTGATTCATTGGTTTGAATATTCCCTTTGATGAGATTGATCATTTCAAAATGTGAAGTATAAACATTAAGATTCGAGCTAATAAAAGAATGAATATGAAATGTAGAACGTTTCATCTCCATAAAATATAATGCATCGTCCTTTTCAACAATAAACTGTGTAAAATCATCTCGCAACATGTCCTCTTCCCATATGAGTGATGAAAGTGAACAAGAGTCAAATCCGGTTTTATCAATGTTATGCTCGGAATTAATTTCACCAAAATTTAGCATATCAAAAGGATATGATTGTGTTGGAAGAGAGTAGGGTGTTGTAGGTAAGATGTCAAGTCCACCAGAATCCAGAAATAGATCAGGATATAAAGAATAAAAGGAATGAGAAATAAGAAGATGAAAAGAATCTCTTGAACTATGATACTCAACAATGGTATTCTCAAGATGATTTTCTTCACTTTCTTTAAAACTCTCACTCGAATTCTTCAACATAATATGATCATCTAGATTTGCCTTTTGTGTGATAGATAATTCAAAATTTATGTGACCAACATCTAGTCTTTCCGGTGAACAAAGTGCATTTTGAAGATTAAGGTTTAAAGTTCCTTCTTCTAGTTGCACAACTTCTTCTCTAATCAGTTCCATAGGAGTACTAGAACTTTCAAGAAGATTTTCGTTGCTTAAGTGTTCTTCTATGACTTATTTTAAATGTTGATTAGAGCATGGGTTGAAAGAATGAGGGTATTCACCTTGAGCCAGAAACGAATCATCTTCCATACTAGTCTTAGACTAAAAATACAATGATTCAAAGGAAAAACCAATTTGGTTGTCAATAAGAGCCTGATTAATAGATTCTACCTCCCTGGCTTGTTCAACATTATCGGAAGAATTTTTCTCTCCTTGCGAAGAAGATTGTTCTTGCAGTTGAGTAATAGGATTTGCAATTGGTTCTTCATTTGTGATTGAACATGACTGGATGGAAGAGATGGAAGCATCATAGAAGAGATTTAATGCCAATGACATGTCATCGAGATTAAATTTACAGAGGATATGATAGACTCTTGTCAAAAATTCTTCTAAAGATGAATCGTCGTTGATTAGCAAAGTATGAAACTCTTCACATAATTGATCGAAATCATAAATTTCAAAAGCATCTAGAAACTCATCTACAAATTGAAACCAATAAAAAATGTGACATGCTGGAAGGGATTCAAACCAATGTTTGATTCGACCTCTAAAAGTAAAAGCGAACAGTCTGCATAAAACTCCTAAATCTGAGATGTCATGTTTGATGCATTTGCACCAAAACTTGTTAAGGTGGTCTTTAGCAGATATATTTCCTTCACCATCAAAGGTGAGTTTGGACAAGCGAAAGACTGTCTCGTTGGAAACATTGGGTAATGAGAAGTTGAAAGCATGTTCCAACACAATGATTTGGGGAGCCATGGGGGAAATTGAATACATTTAAAAGCAAACCAAACCAAAATCAAAACCAATCAATCGGTTCTACTAATCTGAGAACAATAGAATCATATTAACTAAATCGTAGGTGTGTCCGAGTTTAGCAAACAAATTTCCCACTCATGATTCATAACGAAATTGATTTGGTAAACTGAGAGAAACATAATCATTTTGAATCAAAACGAATAGAGCTATAGAGAGAAAATCAATCGGTTACATTTATTCGACACAACTCAAAAAAACAAAATTCATATTGAAATTCATACATGGACAATCAAAAAACGACTTGGTCATGATAATTTGGAATTGGCGAAGTTCGTTGCTGCTTCGACGTTCCTAAAGACAATTGACCCGGTGGTTTTGTGTTTCTTCTCATTGGTCCGTAGCCTGTCTCTTTCTTTTGACAGCACTATAACTTGCTTCTATAACGATTTGATCTTTGATTGCAACAAGGGAACATCGGTGTAATAATTCTTTAGCCAAACATTACATTGGATGCATGATGGTTGCTCAAGATTTCATATCACAAGCGAGGGTTTGTTTAAGTCACCAGGGGTTTCATTGTGCAGCTTGATAACTGGGTAGTTAGGGTTGTTTTTGAGGCACGGGAGCAAATTAGATACATAGTCATAGGGTTTCATAGAGCATAGGCCATAAGAATAGGGGTACTCTTTAGCTAGTAAATGCTCAATATCAAAGTCTGAGTCCTCGCTCAGCACTATGGGCTTTTGGTCGATGTTTTGTTTAGGTTTGTTCCGGGCAAGTCTTGATATCAATCGACCATTTTTCTTCCCCTTTCTGTCGATAGTAGTATCACTGTTGTCTTTCTTCCTCCCAGGTATTTTGACGACCTTAATATCATCCTTAGTGCACGGGTTAACCAAGGCATCAGGTAGGTCCAAATTGAGGCAAATTGAGGGTTTGACAGGGGGTAGAAGGATACGCAGTGGCACGGTTGGTCCAGCCAAAGTCTCACTGACCACAACCTTGTCGATTTGAGCAGACTCTGGATTTTCAATGCCATTTCTGGATAGAAAGGCTTGCCAATTATCGCCATTAAGGTTTAAATGGTGGAAGATAATGAGTTTAATCAAGCCGTGATGAAAAAGGATACTATCAGCCTTCTCGCGCTTGAATCTTTTAGACATTTTGTAAAGACTATGCAAGAAGTAATGCAGCATGTTCAAAGGATAGCCCATGAAATTCATCAATAACCGAAGGTGATACAGAAATACCAATCCATACCGACCTTCACAGGTCACAAACTGTTTAACAATTACCAAAAGATCGTGCCACCTAGGTTTGAGGGTAGAAATAGGCATGCCTTTATCACAAGAAACAACCTTTATTGATATGAATAGTAAAGGCCATGGCACCTCGTTGACTTTGGAATTTTAAAACCATCTTTGGCCTGTAGCTGCTAGTCCTGTAGCAAAGCTTATGAATTCCTCATTGAGCTCGAGCTATATGTCACCGACTTTATCCCTACACCCATCAAAGGTGAGGGCGAATTTTTGGGCAACCGAAAGGTTGAAACCCTCGAACCTTTGTATAAACACCAACCAACCACTGTTTTCTAAATCCTTACGGGAATTATTGAATAGTAACAGAGCTTGGCTACCATTTGGCTCTATGCGCACCACCGGTGCCATAGATAGGAACACACGGTGAGCAGGGAGAATGGGCAAGGGTTCCAACAGAGTATACGTAGGATCGATAGCTCATGGGATTACCCAAAAAAAACAGAGTTAACTGGGATAGGGGGAAAGCATTAATGACAGAATGTGTGAAGGTGGTAGAGCTATCTCAACCCATGCAAAACAGTCATTTCCCACAGTACAACCGCTKCACATATAATTATTCAAATCACAATCGCATATGTTATAAATCATGCCATTCAATCGATCAATGAAACCTATGGTAAGTCGACCCAAAAATTCATATACGCATAGCGTTTGCATGGTTTTTCAAAATCAAAACAATGTTTCGAATAAGAAATTGACCATAGAACTTATACAATATATAAAACTATTGAATTAAGGGTCTAATCATCATGTCAATGTTTTCATGAAACCAATGCACCAAGGAAATYGATGAAAAGACTATAAAACATCAAASCACCACTGTATTAAGGAMTCAATGACACTCATTATCAAATCATCACAATCTTATAAAAATGAAATCACATTAACAACAAAAGAATGCCAAATGAGTAAAGATTTTGGTGTCTTGCCAACTGTGCGACTATAATTAAATCGGAAATGCAATGAACACATAGACAAGAGTGACCAAAATAATCCAGTGATGATTTTAATGTCGTTGATGTGACTTCAAAATCAAAGTTTTCATGCTTGCAGTCGTGAAAACAAGAACAAAGGCAGGTGTGCAAATGCGCAAAATGACAGTGTTGTTTTATTCAAAAACTTGCGATGAGAATCAAGGGTTACAGAACACTTGTGTAGGCAGCTTATAGAGATAGGATAAAAAAGAGAAATGGCTGCCAACAAGACCGGAGCTAAGGATAAATGAGGAGATCCAAAGGGTTCTGCACCTTTCGGATCTCGCAAAGACTGGGGACTGGTTCCTATACCAGAATCACATAGAAATCGGAGTGTATGGGTGTGAACTAGCTCCATACAAGTTGCCCAAGTATGTGCATGTTCGAATATTCGCACTGGAGTATATTCGTCAAATGATAAAATCAGATGGCATCCATTTTGTGTCTCTAAAGAAAAAACAATAGATGAGGATCAAGGGGAAAATAGGACTATTTATCTACAACAATTGAGCTGTTGGGGAAGAGGCAGATAAATTATTGAGGGAAATGAAATTCAGCACCAGTTTTATTTGGCAATATGACCCCAGTGGGATCATTGCAGAGATGAGATCCAAGAACAAAAGTTCACCTTATGCTCACACTCTCAAACTAGAACTTGAAAAATATGTGAACCAGATAGAGTGGCAAACAAACACTTTGGTAGATATAGAGCCACGGGAATCCCCTTCAGTCTCTTTTTCACTGACTTCCACTCCACAGGTACCCAAGGAAAAAAGGCCAAGGAAGGATGATTCACCTTCAATCACTGAGGTATTGACAGAATATTTTTAGGTACACGACAAGAAACCCAAAACCACTCATGCTACTCACATGTCTGCTGAGGAAGAGCCCTACTCTGCCACAATGATTGAAATAAGACAACAGGTGGTGTCAACTTCTTCTTCAAAGAAGCAGACAGAGATAGTTGTGACCACCCAAGCTCCACAAGGATCTGCACCTGTAAGATTTTTTTAGAAATATGATATGATTAAAAAGAAGAACCAGATGCTAACTAATAGCACCTACTCCCAGTTCTGGAAGAAAACCTCCACAACATAGCACAGACTATTGTCATCCTTTGACAAAGAGAAAGGAAGAATGCATCTGGTATTCCTGCAAGCACAGGTTCTTCAACCCAAAGAGATCACTGACTACAAGAGGTCAACTATTGTTTTTGGAACTAAACAAGTCCATCCAGCTGACCAGATGGATTTGCACAGACAGACTGGAGAAATGGTCTTCTCCACATTAGCACATATGCTTCCTCTACTGCAGCTGAGTTACAGGTATCTTTAAACAATGTTCAGATCCATTTGAAGTTGGAAAACATATCCTTTTTTGCAAAAGACAATAGAATAAAATCCTTAGAGGAGTTGGTGCTCAAGATCGGGTACAATCCCTCAAATGTAAAAGCGACAGAGGAGATGATAAAGAAGAAGAATGATGACATTTCATCTCTAAGAAAATAACTGAAATTGCCACCAATAGAGGATTCACAAGATAAAGAAATAGCCGAGGCAGAAAATAAGAAAGAAGAATTGCTGAAACTTATCATGGAGTAGAACGCATAGCTCAGGGAAATGGAGGCAGAGTTGGAAAAGTTATTGAAATAGAAGGAACAATCGACCCCGATGGAAGTCATTCCATTGAGTTCATTTCCCATCGCAGAAGTCAGTACAATAGCTATGCCAACAACCACTACTGCAGAAATTCCATCAACAAGTCCATTGACAACTCTGGAAAAAACTGTGGAGCTAGCAAAGTCCATGGAGGAAATGAATCTACAGGAAATAGAGATTAATAGGTTGAAAAGGGAGGTTGAAAATCTCCAAGAACTCAAATCTTCTTTCCAAACAAGATACAATGTTGAGAGATAGGTAGCAGAGAAGCTTAAGCAAGAAATATAACAGCTCTAGAAACAAACAGTGGCAGGTAAGACATTAGCAGAGGCTAAGAAAAATATATGGATAGATATCTTGAAATATATAAATGAAATTTGGCCCATGGTGCAAATCATGTTCGAGCAACATGATCTGGTGTTAAAGAGTAGGTACGCCATTGACAGAATAAGAACAAAGCTGGGTGAGATGTCCTCGACAGCCAACGAGATCATCAAGTTTCTGAACTCAAAAACCAGAGAAGAGATGGAAGAACTGAAAGTCGAAGACAGAACATAGACTATCCTCGAAGTAAAAAGAGTGTTGACTAAAAAAGGATTAATGTTACAGTTGGAAGAAAAGGCTCAAAATATGGACATTGGAGTTTAGAGATTTTTTAGCAAGATTGAACCCTTACAGAAAAAGGTTCTTCCCGATCTACATGTCCTAAATGATGAATGAATGACTTTGTCCGATTACAAGAAAAGGATCTCTACCATGGCCAAAGACAGTTCCAAGTTTTCAGGGATACAGGGCAGCATCATGAGCAAAGCGTTCTTGGAGACTCTGCAGCATGACCTCGGCATACACCATTAAATCAAGTACATCTTCCTCATCAAGCCAACTTTCGCTAAATACACTGAGATGGACGAAGTCTACCACCGGCTATTGAAAGTTACCATCCCGAGCACACAAAGATGGGATGAGTTGTGAAAATTGATTGAGTAAAGGTAAAGCCTCGTCCAACTCAGCGTATAGCGTAGTCGAAGTCATCTGAATGACTCACCAATGGTCTTCCTAGAAATTAGCATGAGAGATTTGACACATAGTCATCAGTTACTGCATTTCTACATTTTGTTAGTTAGTTAGTTAGACTCAGACTCCATCACGTCCTGATCAATAATGACAGGTTCATTGTAACTTTTATTATAAATATTTCCAACTAAGAAGTTTTGAGGGTTGTTGATATTTACGCCCAAGAAATCTCTATTCGTTGTAATTTTTATCAAGAAGTTATCCCAATAATACAAAGAGAAGTTTCATAGGATTCCTGTGTGTTCATCATTGGTGAAGTTTCCTCTGTCTGCGTAAAAGTTTTTCCTTCTCTGTTATCATATTGTCTTTCTAAATCTAATCTTTAAAAGAAGTTAAAGTTGCATAATTTTCCATTGTGTACTCTATTCTTAATATTTTATAGATTTAAACATTTTTTCTTCTGATGTTATAACAAAGAAATTCTTAAATGTTTTTTTGTTTTAACTGATATCTCACCTTTTTAGCAACACACCTTTATATTCCAAAAGAATCCAGCGTTAGAACTATCTCACCCTGTAAAACGAATCTTATAAAATCTTCCTTTAACCTCTATCTTTCTAAAACAAACCCCATAGCCCAATGGAAGTGTAAGTGATATTCATCCATTTCATTTAAAACAATACAAACAACTCGATTATATTCTTTTTAACTACCCTAAAATCTTGAAAATCTAAGCAAATCTAAAACTCACAGAGAGATCCCTCTCTGAAACTAGTAGGGCTAGCTCCCAGTTTTGAAGCGGTTGGTTAAGGTTACCTCTGTTAGATTTCTTCTTACCTCACAACAACCTCTGGGAATTTACAGAGTGATAACACCCTCCTTTAAACTTTTCCCTTGTAATAAGTACAAATTGTGTGATAACATTTTGGCGTTGTTGTTGGGGAACACTAAGTCAATTCTCCTCAAAGACGAAACTTCTCAATAAACCTTTCCTCAAAATCCTTTAATTTACAAAGCTTACCTGGAAAATCCACTGAGGGTGATCCCCTCATCCCTTTGATAATTCCAAGAAAAATATCTGGCAACTCCACTAATGACAAAACCAACCATGACTTCTCAATGGGACACGAGAAAATTCAAACCTTTAGACATGAGTAAAATATCGGGATACTCTCGACAAATTCCCCTGAAGTACGAGAAATGTCTCCTTAGATTCACTGGTAGTGATGGGGAGAGGGATGTTAAATTTTGAGCTTGATTTCTTATGTGGATTAATTCTTTTATTTTCTTCAACACTTTGAATCCATCTTGATACACTTCAACAATACCAAATCATAATCGAATAGAAATAACTATGTAGATAAGTAAGCATGCACATCAACAACACATATACCCTAGGGAAACCCTGTATAGGAAGAAAAACCCAGCAAATGATATAGGAAGAAAAACCCAGCAAATGATATTCCTTTATTGCATTAATAATGTAAGATAACTTAAAAATATCCATCATGAATGTTTTGCTCTTAAAGAGCTTGCCAAGATGAATCTAACCTGAAAAATACCTAAAATACCTTGTTGAAATACACCTCTGATATGTTGCCTCTATTGCTGATATACAACACTGAAATTCTTCTTTGGTATGTTGCCTCTTTATCATTGATATGTGCCTCTATTGCTTCACCCTTAACTTGCATATCAAAACTGTTTTGAAGAGAGGAGTCGACCTCTGCTTATATAGGCTGAAGAGGAGAAGAGGAGAGACTCGAAATAGTAACTTGTTTGCATGATTTAATCATAACTCAGCTTCATACTTTAGTTCGAACTTAGAACTAGACTTGAGACTAGTTATACTTTAGTTCAAAAATAGAAGTAGACTTGAGACTTTAGTTACAACTCAGCATTACACTTTAGTTCAAAAATAGAACTAGACTTAAGACTTCAGTTACAACTCAGCATTACACTTTAGTTTGAAAATAGAACTAGACTTGATACTTCAGTTGCAACTCAACATTACACTTTAGTTCAAAAATAGAACTAGAATTAATACTTCAGTTACAGCTCATTATTACACTTTAGTTCGAAAATAGAACTAGACTTGATACTTCAGTTACAACTCGACTCTTTACAAGGCAATTCAAAATTCTCTTCATGGTGGATAATGTTACACGTACCAACGCACTAGATCAATACATTTATATCATTTTCAATATTAGGAATATCGTTTGTTTCTAGCTCATAGGAATTTTATATTCAACCTAACATTTTCTAGATGACTTGACTTTTTTTCATGGCTCACAAGGTTTGACTAGGCTCACAGAGGTTGTATGTTCCCCTTGACTTTTGCACTAGTCTGTCTATGCTCACAGAGGTTGTACATTCCCCGTGACTTTTGCACTAGACTGTTTATGCTCACAGAGGTTGTACGTTCCCCCTGACTTTTTCATTAGACTCACATAACATCTCCTTCATCCTGAATTTTGGTTTGACTCACAGAGTTTGTACATTCCCCCTGGCTTTTGTAAATACCTCACAAGACTGGTTGATTCTCCAAATCTCCCTGGCTAGCCTTAGGGTGGCCCATATGGCCTCTCATTGGAGAATGATTGTCAATGATTCCAAGTTTAACACTCCCTCTCAGCGAGGGAGCCATTCTCAGCCACACCAAGCTTGCCTCTTAGCTGCACAAACTATCTTGAAGTCAGAGGCTTGGTCAGGATATCAGCTACCTACTCGCTCGTGGCTATGTACTGTAACTTTACAGTTTTTCTCTGGACCAAGTCTCGTATGTAGTGGTACCTCATGTCAATATGTTTTGAACCGTCGTTAAATACCGGGTTCTCTTTCAATTTTATACAACTTTTATTATAACAGTAAACCAACGTTGTCTCGATATTGTCACCAAACAACCCATAAACCAATTTTTTGAGCCATACTGCTTCCTTGCTAGCATCACTTGTTGCAATTTACTTAGCCTCTGTTGTACTCTGTGCAATGGATCCCTTCTTCCATCGTGACCAAGATATCATAGCAGATCCTAAACTGAATCAATATCCAAAAGTACTCTTTCGATCCACTGGGATTCCTGCCCAGTCAACATCTATCTCAGACCATAAGTAATGGTCCTTTTGATATATCTCAAGATGTGCTTCACTGCCACCCAGTGTCTCTGTCTTGGTTCAGTCATGAACTGACTCATTGCAATTATTGCATATCATATATCTAGCGTATTGCGGATCGTGTACATCAATGATCCAATCAGTTGCCTATACATGGTGGGATCCACCAAATCTGAACATGTATCAAAATCATGCATCTTCCTTAGGTTGGAAATCATCGGAGTAGACATGGATTTGAAATCCATCATACCAAACCTCTTTATTAAATCCACTGTGTATTTTCCTTGTGCCAGAAATATCTCTCCCTATCTTTTCCATACTTACAATCCTAGGAAGTAATGCATCAAGCCTAAGTCTTTCACCTCGAATTCTGAGGTTATCTCCCTCTTACACTAGGCTATTAGCCCTTCATCTCCTGTTATAAAGAGATCATGAACATATAGGATTAGTATAACACGTTGGTTACCTCTTACCTTGATGTACAGATTTGCAGCAACATCACTTTTTTGAAATCCCAGGCTTTTAAGAAAGCCATCAATCATATCATACCAAACTCTGGGAGCCTTCTTAAGACCATACAAGGCATTTCTTAGATTGCATACATGAGTGCCTTTGTTATGTAGTATAAAACCATCTGGGTATTTCACAAATACCTCTTGTTCAATATTTCCATTCAAGAATGTTGTTTTTACATCCATCTGATGTAGCTTCTAACCAAGAACGGGAGCTATAGAAATAATGGTTCGAATGGAGGTATACCTGGCTACAGGAGCAAAAGTCTCTTCATAGTCAATTCCTTCATTCTGATTGAATCCTCTGGCTACAAATATTGCTTTGAACTTGTCCACACTTCCATCAGCTACATGTTTGATCTTATAGATCCATTTGGAAGAAACCATTGATTTGTCTTTTGGCCTCGGCACAATGTCTCAAACATAGTTCTTTATAATAAACCTATATTCCTCAAGCATGGCATCCTTCCATATTGTAATTTATATTCTTCTTAAAATAAAGAAGGTTTGGCATCACTAATGTTTCTCATCAGTGAAACATAGCCTCCAAACCTATGAGGCCTCTTCCTTTCCTTGAAAGCTCCTTTGGGAGAATCTATCCTTTCTTCTTCCTACACTATTTATTTAAGACACCCTGGCTTCCTTTTGGTTAGAGGTTCTTCAAGAGTTATTTCTAACACTTCAGCGGATTCTAGGGGCTCATTACTTGGCCCTTCATGAGGTTCCTCCCTCTGATCACCTGACTCTTAATTTTCAGAAGAGGGTGAAGCTAGTTGACCTGCTTCTGATTCCTGTTGAGGCTCTTTGGATTTATTAAATGAAGCTTCCTCATGGAAAGTCACATCTCTGATTACCTCTATTTTCCTTTGACCTAGTACAAAAATCTTGTTATCCTTGGAGTTCTCACTGTACCCCACAAAAACCCCTTTCTTGCMTGAGGGTTCCAGTTTTGTGCTCTTTTTCTTAGGGACATGAATATACATAGGACACCCAAATATCCTTAGATTCCCTACTTCAGGTTTGATCCCTGAGAAGACCTCTTCAGGAGTCTTGTCCTTCAACAYAGCATGTGGACACACATTTTGAATATACACGGTAGTGGAGGTAGCTTCTTCCCATAAAGAATTTGGCAAATCCTRGTCAAACATCATTGCTTTC
This sequence comes from Picea mariana, assembly GCA_032191745.1. Taxonomy (NCBI): domain Eukaryota; kingdom Viridiplantae; phylum Streptophyta; class Pinopsida; order Pinales; family Pinaceae; genus Picea; species Picea mariana. The sequence continues at coordinate 3,155 of JASDQU010097231.1, read as the reverse complement.
GTTGGCTCACAAATTATCCTGTTTTTCCTCTCAGCAACTCCATTTTGCTGAGGGTTATATGGCACGGTCAACTGTCTATTGATTCCTGCTGACTTGTAGAAATCCTCAAACTGAAAACATTCAAACTCTCCTCCATTGTCTATTCTAAGTATTTTGATGTGTTTCCCTGTCTGCTTTTCAATAAATGTTTTATACTCTTTGAATTTGTTAATGTTGAGTTTTTTACCTTGGGAGGTGTTCCCCATGTGCGTGTGACCTCCTTAGCACATGTGGGATGGACATTACACTTTGTACCTTGTACTTTTGTCTAATTTCACTTTGAATTTGTCTAAAGTAAAATTTAGTCACTTTTGGCCTAAAGTGACTATTAATTCACAAAGGGGGTGAATTGGAGACATAAAGTTGACTTAGGAAAATTAACCCAAAGTGGGTTATGATTTAGATATTTATGGGAAGATCTCAACCATCGATTAGATGGGATATGAGATGATCTCCACCATTCATATCTTAGGTTTCCTTATGGATGTATAAGAAGGGTGCAAAGGGTGAAGGAGGCATTCATTCTTCTTTTGTTCATTGTGAGAGGAGCACTTGGAGGATGAGCATGAGGTTTGTTACATGAGGATTCTTGATCTTGGGCGCTAGCTTTCATGGAGGGAGGCTTGCATCATCTACCCTTGTTTATTTAGTGGAGAGGTTCTACTTCTGAGGAGGGTGCATTTAAAGATTGAGGCGCATCAATTGTGGGAGGACTTCTAGCCATCAAATTTCAGTGGCATCAGTTGCAAAGGGAGGCCATCCAATAGAAATTCATTCCTGAGGAGGGGTTTTCAGATCTGAGCTCACAGTTTGCAGTTGGAGCAGTTTCAGTGGCTTTTCTAGCTTGTACGTGGGGTGCACCTTCCTGGGGTGCACTTGGAGGCTTTGGGCTTGTGTATCAACTCAGATCGAGTTTTTATTGTGTCAGGTTCCATTATATTTTGTACTTGTTGTATTCCACCTTCTGCTTTCCTCATATATACATATATATTCCAAACTGNACAGTTTGCAGTTGGAGCAGTTTCAGTGGATTTTCTAGCTTGTACGTGGGGTGCACCTTCCTGGGGTGCACTTGGAGGCTTTGGGCTTGTGTATCAACTCAGATCGAGTTGTTATTGTGTCAGGTTCCATTATATTTTGTACTTGTTGTATTCCACCTTCTGCTTTCCTCATATATACATATATATTCCAAACTGGTTTTCCCCGGGGGGGTTTTATCCAGGGTCATGTTGACCAAAAATACATGTGTACAAAAATTCATGTGTTAGTCTCTTAGATCTAATTATTTTCATTTGTAAATATCTATAGGTGTGTTATATTTATTTTGGTATGCATGTTCTAACTTCTGGTTACTAAAACTACATGCTAGAGAACCCAAAATCGCAAATATAATCGTAACAAATCAACAAGAAGTTCTTGGATTGTTGGCTATTATAAAATAGCAGCATATACTACATTTGGAAATTGAAACTTAGAGCCTAACTGTGGTCAAAGACAGACCCAGTAGGAAATCTTGATAGGACCTGAAAATCTTCATGGTATGAGAGCGGAGGTGGCTGAAATTTGGATCAGTTGGGACAACATTTTGTTGGTTGTCATACACATCTTCTTAGCAGATTTTTGAGGATATCCATTGACTCATTCAATGGTTGTTAGAGGGCATATTTTTGCAGAGGACAGTTGGGCAATTTTAGCACTTTTCATCAGTCTATTTTCACACCTACGCAGTAGGATTGAGGATGATTTGATGTGACCTCTTTTCACACCTATTTTGGTAGGAGTGAGGTCAGATTACACTTGTCTCTTTTCACACCTATGTTGACAGAAGTGAGACAGTGTTTTCCTTGGCAGTGTGAGCATTAGTTTGGGATTGCAGTTTGGTAGAGATGTCATCATCTCAAATGCGAGTTGAGGATAGGATAGCAAGGGCTAGCAATTGGTCGCCTTGGAAGGTGAGGATGATCTTCATCTTAGAGGACCTCAAGCTATGGGACATAGTCGAGGCAGTTGTTCCCCCCATTCCTATCACTGCTCCCGTCTTAGTGGAAGAGATCAGGAAAATGAACAAATAGGCGAAGAGAACTATTTGTGACGTATTTCGTGACCATATCATACCCCATTTGACAAGGAAGACTTGTGCATACGATATGTGGGCATCTCTATGCAAGTTGTATGAGAGCTCCAATGAGAACCGAAAGATGGTTCTTCATGACCGACTTAAGAGAATTCGCATGCTCAAGGATGAGTTAGTAACTTCATTCCTTAGTCATTACACTCAAATCAGAGACAAACTTGGAGCCGTCAGAGAGGTTGTTGATCCTAACTCTCTGGTGAGGCAAGATATGAATATATTCACCAAACCGTGGG
>JASDQU010097230.1:2529-13051 GCA_032191745.1 Picea mariana | reverse complement strand
TCATTTACGAGCATTCCAGTAGCTTTGGAGAAAAGGTCTACAATGTGTTTTAAAGTCTTGGCCTTCGCATTGGTCCCCGAGGTGAAGATAAGAATATCGTCCACAAAGAGAAGATGTGTGATTTGAAGAGATGTGGAGATATTTATTCTTGGAAAAGATCCTAAACGTTTTTCCGCTGCAAGTGCCTTGCTTAGGCCTTCTGCTACAAGGAGAAAAAGTAGAGGGGAAAGGGGGAATTCTTGTCTTAAGCCCCTTTCAGATCTAAAAAAAGGCGTTTCCGAACTATTTATGAGCATTGAGAAGGATCCAGTAGTAATGCAAGACATAATCCATCTGATGAATGGGATTGTGAAGCCTAAATGAATTAAGAGGAGTCGTATGAAGAGCCAACTTACTCTATCATAAGCTTTGGAGAGGTCGATTTTCAACACAACACTTTTTAACTTTTTGGTCTTGATATTGTGTAATGCTTCTTGTGCCACCCCTATTGCTTCATGAATCTGTCTTCCCTCCAGAAATCTGAACTGTTCTAGCGAAATTTTGTCAGAGAGGATTCTTTTTAATCTTCTTGCTAATGCTTCAGACATGATCTTGTAGATGCAATTGCACAGAGAAATTGGTCTGAAATCATCCAAAGAGTTTGGGTTGTCTCTTTTTGGGATTAAGGCTATGAATGTAGAGTTCATATTGAGTGGCATTTGACCTGTTAGCCTTATCTCTTCAACTAGTCTTAGAATATCATGCCTAAGGAGATAAAAAAGCCCAGGAAAAATTCAATGGTCCATCCATCCGGTCCTAGGATTTTGTACTTTTGGAAACTGTTCATTACTTCTTTTAACTCTTCTAAGGTTACCTCCTCCATAAGCATTATGTTATCCTCCTCGTTTGCTAAACTAGGGAAGTATTGTGTCATTCAGATCACTTCTTCGATGGTAGCCTTTTCTTTTTCTTTGTAGAGATCCTAGAAGTAATGTTTTCCTATTCTTGACATTCCTTCAAAGGTATGTTCCTGTGAGCCATCTTGATTTTTAAGATGCCAGATGGTATTAGAGCATTTTCTACCCTTGGCATAAGCTTGAAATTTTTTGTGTTCTCGTCTCCACTTTTCAACCAAATGGCTCTGCTTTTTAATCTCCACATTCATTCCTTCTCCTTGATTAGTCTATTCCTCCATTCTTCCATTTTGAGCAAATTTATTTTAGATTAGAACGAAGCAAAAATGCCCCCTTCTTCCTCTGACAAGAGCTTTAGTTGATTTTCCATATCTTTGAGTTCCGGGTCCTCCGAAAGTAATTTCTGATAAGCCCAACTCTTTGTTTTATCTTTGAGTCTTTGAAGGTTTTTGACAAAGTGTAACCCAGTCGTGCAATTGCTTCCTGGGGTAAAGGGTGACCAGTTTTCTCGTACCAGTTTTATGAACAAGTCATCGTTTGACCACGTCCTGTTGAATTTGAAAGGGCTAGGTGGCTTGTTCGACCCTTTTCTTACTTCTAGAAAGATCGAATAATGATCTGAGATGCCTCCATGACCGATCCACTGCTTCATCTGTAGGGGATTTTTTTGTAGAATGTCCTATATCAAGAATCGATCCAATCTTTTGGCTACACCAGCTTCTCCCACTCTATTATTTCTCCAGGTTTCTTTGAGTTTTACAGGCTCAAGGTCTAGAAAGTTGCATTCTGCCAGCTTTTGTGTAAAAAAACTAGTCAAAGGGTCTGTTCTCGCATGTGTTCCCTAGACTTTAGAAAAACCCAAAGAGAAGTTTAAATCCCCTCCCAGAATTACTTGATGTTCTTTTAAGAAATATTTTGAGAAGGTTTTGTCCCAAAAGAGGTCTCTGTTTTGACAGGGTCCGTAGATGTTGACAATGTTGAGTGGTTCTTCCAATTCCGTCGAGATGACTGTTATATTGAACCCTGAATCAAAACCCCAGGAGTTGATGACTTTATAGAGTGTATGTTCCAACCAATAGCTAGTCCTCCAGATCTTCCAATAGAGTCCAGAGTTTCGAACATCTAACCTGGGAGTAATGTGGAGAGTCTGGCATTTACTTCTTCTCCTTCTCCCAAAGTTTCCTGTAGGAGAAGAATATTAGGATGTTTTGAATTGATCATCCTTTTTAGGGCTAGTCTTTTGAGGGGGCCAGCCAATCCCCTACAATTAAAAGAACAACATTTCATCAAGGCCCCTTTCCCAGGGCTCGCCTTTCTCTAAGTGCCTGTTCTATGGAGACTTGTTTCCCAGCCAGGAGGTCAATATTGGCTTTCTTCTGTGCCTTTGAGATGAAAGATTTCCTCCCTCGGCCACTTTTCTCTGAAGGGGGTTGATCCAAAGCTAAACCCCCTGGGGGATCTTTTCTTAAATACCTTAAGAAGTATCATCCAGTGGAGGTGGATGAAGAGGAGGAGGAGGAGTCCTCTTCGACAGAGGTGGCAAGAGGAACACTAGGAGGAACGAGCGAGGAAGAGACCAGAGGGGTTGAAGGGCAGGCAGGGAGTAGGGGAGATAAGGAAGGAAGGGGGGAAACGATGGAGAGGGAAGGGAGGGAARGGAAGAGTTCTCGACCACTCAAAGCCACGTATAGACAAATTGTTAATTAAAACACTAATGTTGGGAGCAGTGTTACAGGAGATACCCGCAAAAGTAACTGTAGACGTTCCYGTCATGGCAAGGCTATGGGCTTCTAGTCGCAAAGAAGCAAGCTCTAAACAAGGGTTGATGYGCTCCAAAGGGGGATCTTCCAAAGTGAAATCTGTTTGACATCCTTGATCCTTCTGAGAGTCGACGAAGGAAGGCATARCATAAACTGTGTTTTGTGAACATCCTTTGCCTAAATTGTAAGTTGTTCCTCTGGTTCTTACTGGAAGCTTATGACTCTTGATAAAATTTCCATATTGATGATACCTCTTGCATTTGAAAGRGATATTTTCGTAATCCAATTTATGAATATAGTTGTATCCTCCCCAACTGAGATCAAACTCTTCGCCAAGACCTTCCCGAATGTTTAAATTGACCAGAATTCTTGCTACCTTCCTTTGTTTTGATTCTTCAAAGGTCATATCTGCATCCAAGAAGTTTTCAATCGATTTGAAATGCTCAAAGGTCCAGAGATGAAAAGGAAGCATAGGTATTCTTACCCAAATAGAAATTTTATCCAACCATTATGTACTAGCGTCAAAGAGCGGGCTCCAGGGTTTGAGAAGGAGAGGAGAGTTTTTTATGCTCCAAGGTTTTCCTAGTGCCCACTTGGAGTGCTCAGAGTTTTGGAAAGTGAAAGAATACCAATTTTTGTTCAACTCCACAAGCTCTAGAAGATAACCAAGGTAATCCTTCCAAACATTATGCATCCAATCGAGAATAGTTCTGACTGCAAAGATTCTGCCACTAACACGACCTAGCAACGTTTGATTTGCCATGTGGGTTACCTGGCTAATATCAACTTCTTCTCTGAGGGCCAGGTTCCCAATCCTTCCTTTTGATTTTAGGTTTTTCCTCTTTAGCCTGGATCCTACCACCTTTGACCGTGTGCCACCGAGAAACGACCTGTCGTCGGAGAAAGAGGGGGGCTCCTGTGAGCGTTCTTTGGAAAAGGGTATCCAATCACAACCTCTATGATCATCAACCTCTAATAGGGTTGAGATAAAACCCTTGCTGGTAGGAAAGGTAGCATAAACTCCTTGGCCTTTTTTTGTGAAAACTAGAGAACTCGAGGCATCATTGGAGATATCATCAGAGCTAAGAGCGTTGCGGGGAGACATAGACAGAGTAAGTATAAGTCCCCCTTCGGCTTGGTTGGACCAATCTAGCTCTGAGGCCTGGTGCGGACTAAGAGAGGGTAAAGAGCCACTTGTAGTGTTGCTCAGCCTAGGAAACTAGGGTTCAGTAAAATATCTAAAAATAATGACGCCGATCAGAGGAGTCTGAGAAGTGAGCCCTGGTTCAAACGAGGGAGAAATAGGTGTAAGGAGAGGAACTTCCTCCACGTCCACCAGCTTTGCAGAAGGACCTCCACCTGTCAATTCCTCAGCTGCCACAACATCTAATGGGGATAACTTCCTGTTAGCGCCAGAAATCATCACGGTTTGCAGGAAGGAGGCTTCCATAGTTTGTGAGGGGGAGATGAATGCGGGGAAAAAAATACAGGGGAAAGAACAAGGAAAAACCATTGGGGAACTGAGAAAAGGGGAAAAATACCTAACCTCAGGGTGGAGGAAGGTGATCACTCGTAAATCGCAGGCCAGTATGGAAAAATCGCTCTATAACCGCTAACCATGTTTGCATCTTTTGTGTGTCCTTTATACTTCATTTTTGCAATATTTTTTCCCTTCATGTTGTAGACCTTTCTACAAGCTTTCTAACGCATATATGAAGTCCTAATCTCAAGCTATGGTAAGAAATTATGGATCTAGCGAGTTGACCCAATCACATATCCACTTCGACACATGTTAACACATTTTTTGTCACATTACGTATGGATATTGATAAGTGCAAGTTAGTTGTATCGTTTTTGTCAGGTGTGTCACCTATGTGTGTGGGTGGGTAAATGCATATGTTAGGTGCACCATTTATGTACATGTATTAAGTGCATGGGTTAGCTACACATATTATGTGTATGGGTAGGTGCATGGATTATCTTAGGTGTGTATGTAGGTGCATAAATTAAGTACATTACTTATGTGAGTAAGTGCATCACTTATGTGTGATGTTTATGTACATGAGTTTGGTCCATGGGTTCTAGGTGTATGGGTTAGCTACGTGCATTAAGTGAATTGTTTAGATTCATGTGTGAGCATACGGGTTATATGCACAAGCAAGTGAATAGGTTAAGTGCATAAAATATATGTGTGGGACATAAGTGTATAGGTTAGGTGTGTCACAATGTGTGTGGGTATGTAGGCAGGGCACGTGTTAAGTGCATTGTTTATGTGTATGAGTGTGTCACTTCATGTTTGTTAATTGTGTGGATTGTGTGCATGGGTTATATGCATAAATAAATCCATATATTAGTTGCATCACTTATGTTAGGTATGTCACTCATGTGTGTGGATGTGTGGGTAGGTTTAAAAAATTAATTTGAAACCAAAAAAACAAAGGACAAATTAGTATAAAGAATAGGTTGTTTTCCAATCATTTATTACTACCTAAAATATTACTAACCCATATCCCACTGCCACCTAGCAACCACTAATCAACTTACCCCTAACCCCTAAATAGCCCCTCATGCCTTCACCCGTGAACCAATGATAATGTCAAACCCTATCCCATAACCAATCACTATCCCTTAACCCCTTAGCCTCTAACCGCTAACCCTTAATCACCAAACCTTTTCACCCTTATCAAGCCTAATCCTTGACCACTATAAGCCACTAAAACTTATAACCTATTTAACATTAACCCCTAACTATCTAAATAGTAACCAACATATCATGTATCCCATTAATCCATAACTAGTTCCTAACCTAATTAGCCCTAACTCCCTAGCCCCCAACCCATTAACCATGTCCAAATAATTTCATTTTTTTTTTCTTTTTAAATCAATTCAAATTTTGGCACTCCCTATAATGGTCATTGATCATAATTGATTATGGCAAGTCTTTTCAAAATAACACCTAGCTATTTGGCCTTTTGCTAGGCATAAGATAATCGTTTGTCTTGACTGAGAGGTTGAGTCCCCTAGACATAACTCAAGAAGACTTTCATCTAAATACATTAGGCACTGTGTTGTTTAAAATAATGCTAAAATGCTAAAAAATTGTTGAGTCGATTGAAATTTTGAAAAATACCTTGATTTTTTGCTTTCTCTATGTGAGGTCCCATAGGTTTGAGTCCACCAACAAATGTCTTAAAAAGGGAGGGCCACAAAGGCCATTTTAACTTTTAATTTTTAAAAGTTAATATATAATTTATATTTTACTTTCATTAACTTTAAGAATTAACTGGTAAGTCACTGGGCTAGTGGCTAATAGGTTATGGGTTCGCAACAAGATACACTACTATAATACAAATGAGAATGTGGCCTTGGAAATGAGACACATGGCTTTATTTGATGGCCTTTTGCATCCCTTTTGTGTCAATTTTGCACCTTTTTTGTACTTTTATGTCCTTTGGTGTCTTGTTTTCATTGTGTTATGTCCTTCTTGCATCCATTTTTCATTCTTTTTATGTCCTATTTGCATCCTTTGTTGTGTTCAATTTGCATCATAAAGGAGACAGAAAGGAGAGGCAAAATGCCCACAAATTAGAAGCAAAAAAATATGCAACAATGACACAAAAGGACCAAAAAAATAAGAAAAAGATGCATGATTGACAAAGTAGATGCACAATGGGCACAAAAAAGACCCTAAATATATGCAAAAAAAGGACGCCACCTAGGGCATCCATTTTTTTGGTCCCTGAAACATAGTTTTTTAAAGACGAAGGCCAAGGAAATAAAAAAGGACACCTCAAGCTGTGTTGTACGAGCAATATGTTATTATTTCAGTCACTTCTATCATTTTACTTAGGTATGTTGTTTTACCAAGTCCGTGGCGTGGATGTATTTAGTGTTTGTTTTGTAGGTTTACTACACAAAAACAATATTTTATTTATGAAGTCTTCTCTCACCATTACAAGAACAAAGTAATATTGTTTAGTTTGGTGTTCTAGTCCAATTGAATTGTCTTAGTTACTACATTTGGCTTTTTGTTGTGGTCTTGCTCTTGATATTGAGTTGCAATTCCTTTTTGGAACTCCTCTTTTGTAGTTTAATTTATAATAGTTATTGTTGTTTTTTGGTACAATGTGGTTGTTTTGTAAATTTTCAATCTAATGATTGTGATATGTGCTTGTTAAATATTGCTTAATTTGTGTTAAGAAAATCTTATCAATCATCTTGTAGTTGTCGTGTCTTAGTTGAGAGATCATAAAGGACATCTACACAAGGTACCATGTGCACAAGGAAGGCTTGTGGAAACCTAGAGGTCCTCATCCTATATCTAGTTAGTGTGACAAATAATATGCAATGTTTGCAATAATTTATATAATTATAATGTAAACACTTTGTTTGTCTAGATATCTACAAGTGGCAACTCTTCTAAATTGCAACTATGTTGATTCCATCCTTTTAGGGTTGCAAGGAATGGTTATGAAAAGGGTCATGTGATAAAAAAATGCACAAACCATTAATAGTCTACGAAGGAGTTCTGGTTATGTCATTTATTGATTTCATCAAGATACTACAAAGTCCATAAAGAGATTGGTCAACATCATATTTTTCGTAGGGACCTGCAATTCTTTTGTTTTCAAAACCTACATAAATTTTGTTTTATTGTCAAGGAAACTACATGATACATGATTAGATGTGTTTGGTTGGTAGGAAATTATACTTGTGAAGTTATTTGGTCCTTCATTGTTTCTACTTGGTATTTTTTTGTTTTGACCTTTTTAAGGAATAAATCAAGGAATGCTCTCTTATTTATTATTATATTTGCATAATCAACATTGCAATTAAGGGAATGTCAACAAGAGCTAGAGGTTAAGAACTTTTCCCATCACCATGCCCACCTTAGTTGCACTCATGGCCATGGTGCCCCTCCCCTCAACACTTCTTTCTAGAGGGAGGGACATGGAATACCATGACCTTGGGGGTAATTAAACCCAAGCGGGAGGGAATATCACTGGTACGACTTAACAAACCAATGAGCAACCCAATGATATTTTGCTCTATTTTTAGATAAGTTTGGTTTCAATTTTGTATAACAACATGCAAGTTGACACATAAATCGAAAGGATGCTCTAAGTCATGCTCTCATATGTTATCTATTATTGATGCATTTGATTTCAACGTGGAGGCCATTTTTTGTTTGAAAATGTTAAAGAGTTTCCTGTGTTCAATAAGCTATGATAAAACCCTCGAGTATGGATGTATTCAATAAGCTAAGAGTGGTGTTTGCTATTTGAAATTTTGGAGAGTGTCTCGTTATTATAAAAGTTGTGAAAATAACTTATATGTCATAGATGTGTATTGTCAACATTTAAATGGATGCTTCTTTGAGAATGTTGTTACCGATTAATGTTGTTATTGGACAATATATTTATCAATTGTTACAAATATATATTCAATTTATTTATAGAGCATTTTAGAAAACTCTATAGGTATTGTCAATCTTGGCATATATCAAATCTTGGCTTGGTGTCGAAATGAAATTGATTATACATTTCTAAACATGTTAGATATGATATTGGTGATTTTTTATTCACCAATTGTCTAATTTTATATGACATGTTTATTAGTCCTTGACTACCTTGACCAAGGACTTCTAGTAATCAATTTGCATTGATTTACAAGTTTTTAGTATTAAAGCTCTTCTCTTTATCCAATGCACTATTTTTTGCAATTTTCCATAATCTAACTTAGGAGATGTTTTAATTTGCTACATGGACAAATGTCGTTGTTTGAGATGATATTTTGGAGCCTTCACCATTAGTTGGGCAATGATTTTACTACTTTGTTTCTTATTTCCAATTACCCCAAGTTTATACTTTGGGCAATTTGTTAACTTGTGAGAATCTCAATATCTATTGAATGCAATGACAAAACAACATTAATGTTTCATTAAATGAAAAGGAGGTGGTTGTGCAAAACTGTGGCGGTGTCAGTGGTCATTAGCTAAAGGGTGGCATGCAAGTTAGTGCATACATTCTCAACCTTTGTACCTATCTCTTTCTCCTTCACAGTCAGAATTTCCTCTATATTTATTTCGCAATTGACCTATCATAATAGTAGAAATCAAGGGCACTATCATTATTATATTGAATAGGTCAAACTTACTAGGAAAAGGAGACTTGATAAGGCACTTGAGAGAACCACTTCAATTGAAGCATTGCAAGCCATCACCATCAATGATTCTGTACAACCATTGTCGTGCTACTCCAAAAATGATGCTTCTCCTTCATAAATAAAGATAAGTTCATTTCTTGGTCAATCTTTTTAATCCTTCATTTTTTTTCAAATAAACTTTACACATTTTCTTGTACATATGGCGTCATTTAGAGAACTTGCTCATTCACATTCCTACTCATGGTCCACTCGTTACATGGATTTATGAAGATGTAGACATAGAGAGGAAGAAGTGGTAGCCTTTGAATTCTTCATCAACAATGGTGGTTGCCTTACTTCCCACCTTGTTTGTGCAGTATTTCACCTCTCTCTTATTTTAGGGCGTTTTTCATTTTGATTATGTTTCTAAAAAATTGAATGATTAACATGAGAAATAACATGTAGAAGAAATCCCAATGGCACCAGGTGCTAGTTTTCCCATTCAGAGTCCCGATATAATATTACTACACATAAGTATGTCATATATTATAAAATGAGATGCATATAACTATCACACATTTTTATTGAAGAGTAGCATGGAATTCAAATTTTAAGCCTATGTATCTAACTTGGACTTTGAATGGCCACTTAAATGMAATATACAATATTTCCAAGAGGTGAATATTTTCTCAAATTTTACACTTATTAAGAGGGGTATAAAATGTTGTATAATTGTTATGCATCCAAATTCACATAGGGGATTCAGTCCTAGCTCTAGTAGGGCATAGATACAACCYCAGGGATGGAAAMTTATKCCCAACCCTAGACAAAATACATCATTTTATAGCCTAAACAATGCCAGTAATCTTAGTTAGAGATGGACCCATGATTATTCCAAGGTTTTTGACAAATCAACATTGATAACATATCTTTCATGGAATTATCTACAATTAATTACCTACTTATTAGGGCCAACTATTCGAGATCAATACCCAGTAGTAACAGAGGCTTCGCCCACCGATTCACCATCAACATATCCAAAACCACTAGGACTAGAGGCACAAGTAAAGGCACTCTAATTTATTGTTCTTTTTGTAAATTTTGTTTATATTTACAATTTTTTCACATACTCAACATTCCTCCCTTCCAAATTCTAGCATTGACTATGCCAAATGGCTTAACACATGTTTTTCATTCATAGATCCTACATTTAAGAACAACATACCTCATCTATACAAGCTCATCCCTCAACCCATGCTTCATTACCAAATCATAAATGCTCAGTGTCTGGATTAATTTCATAAGTTATTGTGGAAATATTGCATTGAAAGAGTTGTAGAACACCAATACATATTTGGACCTGAAGTCTAAAGTTTAAAACCAACAATGACACTCTTACTCTCTCATTCTAAAAAAAAAGAACTTACAATTGTGCAACTCTCCTTTATTTTGTTTTTTATATATACAATGTCTTCTTACATATTTCCTTCTTTTGTTTTTTATGAACATGACGTATACTTTAAATAATACTTGATGAAAATAGATGCATATTTATGAATTTATTGGCACTAAATCTTATTCATTACTCATTACCATGATGTAGACATGTGAAATCTTATTCACTACTCATCACCATGATCTAGACACGTGAAGGAGTATTTATAAATAAATTGCTTCTACACTTCTAAATATGAATATGATTTATGGGATGATAATTTTGTATAA
>JASDQU010097229.1:2360-18096 GCA_032191745.1 Picea mariana | reverse complement strand
AAAGGAAGAACGACATGGGGGGTGTGAAATTAGACCTCGTCCGTAGATCTAGGCACGTGGATCACGATCACCCAGATCTACGCCGATTTTAGATCATACTCACCTGCTCATGAAACTTAGGAAAAGTGGGTTTTCGAACCGCTTATTGTCATTTATCCACCAAAGGCAGAATTCGCTAGGAAAACATCCTCCTTACAAAATTAGGTGATAACATCAGGCTCCATGGGGGATGGCACGCCTCTTGCGGGCTACCAAGAACTCTTCTTGCAGCTTCAATGCCTTGTTGTTGGGATATGGAGTCCCTTATTGAAACCAAACACAAATAGAAAACAACATTTACAAAAACAGAGGAGCCGTCTAAGGCTCAAACAAAACATTTCTTCAGGAAATGCCCATTCACTGTGTCATTAAAAACCTCCTCGCCTTCCAAATCCTACAACGTGTAGGTGTTATTAAAAAATACTTCAGAGATTCTGAAAGGCCCAATCCAGAGGGATTCAAACTTGTTGTGTTTGCCTCTATCATGTCTGGGTGCATCCCATTTAAATACCAGATCTCCCAACTGGAAATCTTCTTTCCTGACCTTCCTGTAAAAGGCCTACTTGATCTTCTGCTAATGATTGTGAGCTATGTTCATTACCTGCTCCCTGCTCTACTGCACTTCCACCATTTGATGGATTCTTCTGACCATATGGTCTAGTTCTCCTTCATAATCTTGAAATAATTTAGCTATAGGTAGAGCCAGCTGAGTGGGAAAGACAACCTTTGTCCCATAAACAAGTTGAAAAGGGGAGGTACCCAAGGATTTCTTTGTTGTCACTCGGTCATCCCACAAAGAGAATTTGAGTTTTGAGTCCCAAGCCTTCTTATTATCTTCCAACAATCTTTTAATGAGCTTGATCATGCCTTTATTGGAAGACTCTTCCAGTACATTTCCTTGAGGATAATAGGGAGTGGAGTGAATCAGTGAAATCTCAAACTACTCACAGAACTTAACCGTAGGCTCAGATTTGAAAGATGCAGCATTATCAGTGACAATTCTACTGGGGCGACCAAACCTTGCTATGATATCCTCCAGGAATTTGATGATCACTTTGTGTGAAGCACTCCTAGTGGGGATAGCTTCTATCCACTTGGTAAAATAGTTTGTTGCAGTCAGGATCCATCTGTGTTGGCCACTTGAGGGAGAATGAATCTCTCCAATGAAGTCCAACCCCCATTGTTGAAAGGGTGTTGCAGCTACTACAGGCTTTAGTGGCAGAGATTTGAACTGTTGCTTTCCTAAGAACCTTTGGCATTTGATGCAGGCTCTGACCTCTCTGCAGACATTAGTCAATAAGGTGGGCCAGTAGTACCCAGCCCTAAGAATTATGTGGGTTGTGGTCTTCCAAAAATGGTGTCCCCCACAGAGGCTACTATGGAAATCAAACATAACTATTTGGGCCTCTTGTGGGTTCATACATCTTAGAAACACTCCCAGAGGGTCTTTCCAATATAAAACCTGGTCAATAAGGCAATACCTGACTGCCTTGAGCTTTAAATCTCTTGCCTTTCTATTCCCTACTCCATCAAGGGGTTTCAATTCTAGCATAAAATATATAATGTCTCTATACCAAGTGCACTCTGCCAGTGATAAACCACCCTGAGAGATTTTATTGGATAACTCATCTTGTTGATTTTTTGAGTAAGCATTGATGAATCTAACCCACAAGGCCTTATAATTGGGCTTAATCTCTAGGTCAAACTCAAGGATCTAGGAAATCCACTTGCTTCTTTTCCTGTCTATGTCAATATGAATGAGAATGTCCTTCACAGAAGATGAAAGAACATATGCAATGATTTTTGAATGTAAAACATAGACTCTGAATGCTTTAAGGGCTTTGACCAAGGCATAGGCTTGCTTCTCCATTATGTCATATTTGACCTCTACATCTCTTAATGCCCTGCTGAAAAATGAAATGGGTTGCTCTAGTCCTTCAGCATTCTTTTGTAATAGAACATCTGCTACTGTGTCAAATGAAGAAAAGGAGAAAATCAGAAAGTCCTTGGAATAATCAGGACTGATCAACACAGGTGCCTCATTCAATGCTTATTTGATTTGGTTAAAATATTATCTGGGCTCAGCAGTCCATTTTACTTCATTTTCCTTTCTGGGCATGGTTGTGATGTGCTTCACTAACTCAACAAAATTTGAGACAAACCTCCTCAGAAATTTGATCTTTCCCAAAAAACTTTGGACTTCTTTTTTGGACCAGGGGAGTGATAGGGTCTGAATTGCTTCTACCCTTCTAGGATCAATTCTCACACCCTCAGTTGATACTATATGGCCTAACAGCTTCCCCTCCTTCATAGCAAACAAATATTTCTTTGGGTTTAAGGAAAGGCCAAACCTTCTTCATTTCAAGAAAACCTTCCTCAAGTGACAACAGTGCTCTTTATCATATCTAGAGAAGACAGTGATGTCATCCAGATAAATCACCACAAACTAGTATTTCTCCCCAATGAAGGATATGTCCATAGCTCGTTGAAATGTTGCTCCTGCATTCATCAATCCAAAAGGCATTTAGGCATACATGAATGTGCCCCAAGGAGTGGTGAAGGTTGTTTTTTCTCTATCTTTAGGCAGAACTGATATCTGATTGTAGCCAGAAAATCCATCAATCATGGATATCCTGGATGCACCAGTTACCCTGTGCAATATGTGTTCCATCTTAGGTAGGGGGTAATTTTCCTTTCTTGAGCTCCTATTCAAGTTCCTAAAATCAACACAAAGTCTGATTTCTCCACTCTTCTTTCTTACTGGCACCAGATTATCCACCCACTCAGAATATCTCAAAGAGACTATGATTTGAGCATCCAATAGCTTCTTTACTTCTTTCTCCATGACAGACAGCAATGTTGGATTAATCTTTCTTAGATTCTACCTGAATGGCTTAGCCTCTTCTTTCAGTGGGATCTTATGCTCAATGACAGTTGTGCCATATGTCTTGAGGTCTTCATAGGTCTAGGAGAACACATCAGCAAACTCTTTTAATAACTCATCATACTCAGATCTTTTCTCCCTTGACAAGTTCCTTGACAACTTGACGAACTTAGGATCCTCCTGTGTGCCAATATTGCATTCAGTTACATCAACATCCTCATTTGAAACCTTACCCTTCACTGCTACATCATTTCCATCGAACAATCTTTCTAAAGGGACTGGTCCCTTTGGAATGTGATTTCTAGGCAACTGAACAATATGGTGATTAGCAATTTTATTTAAAAATACATCAGGGTGAAGATCACCTTCGGGATCAGGATCCTAATCAATGTGCAATGCAGAGAACTCATCAACAAACTCGGAACTTTCTGATTTCAAAATCGTCCTTGAACACCTTCCAATGCCTGATATTGTCTGGTACAGATGGCCTATATCTTATCTCAACATCATATTTGATCTTAGGTCGCAGAGGGATCCTAAACGGGCTAGTTGAGACAGCTAAAGAAATGTTGAAAGCTGAGAAGAAATTATCAATTAGGTCCCACACCTCATTTTTGTAATTTCTGCGTCGATGATGTTTAGCCCGATAAGCATTTCTGACCTGTTGGACTATCAACTCAGCATCTCTGAACACTCCAACCTCTTCAATTCCCATTTCCTTTGTAGCCCTTAAACCTAAAACAAGAGCTTCATATTCTGCCACATTATTGGTAGTTTCAAACTCTAGCTTGTATGACAGGGATATGGTTTCCTGACAAGGTGATACAAAAACCACTCTGGCACCAACACCTTCATTATAAGAGGCTCCGTTGAAGAACATCTTCCACACAGAGGTAGTTGGAGGAGGTATTTCATGATAAGAAGTGGGTTTCTTTCTGATTTCAAGAGGGACTTCATGAGCGTCAGTGAGATGTAACAAACTAGACCCCAAATCTGTGTCAATGCAAAGATAGGATGATTAGTGGGGTATGCTTCGTCACTAACAATGTAGGCCAACTGAGCTTCTCTATATAATTTTCTTTCTTCCTCTCCAAAGGATGGAATGGTGGAATATGTGAGGTCCATTTGTATTGTCCCTCCAATCTTTTTAATCCAAGATCTTGACAACAGTATGCCAAACTTGGGGGGAACATTAGCTACTACAATTTCCATGACCACACTCTTCATGGGAAGCTAAAATAAGGAAACCACCAGGTCTTTGATGACTCCAATACATTGCACCCTCCTTGAATCAAAAGAGTACAAATCATGATAGGCCTTGGTTACTTCCAGTCCCAATTCTTCCATTACTATTTTGGGCATGAGGTTATGGGAAGCCCCTGAATCCATCAGGCAGTTATCCAGCACCTTATCGTGTATGTTCAAGGATGTGTAGAAGGGAGGGAACGAATCATCTCTATATGCTACCATGGGACCTACGATGATTGTTGGCTTTTCATCTTGGAGATTTATTGAGTCTATGGTGAGATGAGGTGGCTCGGACTGCAATAGTTTAGAGAGGGACCTTTTGAAATCTTCATTTTTAACTAGTTCCGAGAGGGGTACAGGAATTCTAATTTTTTGAATTTCATGCTCAAAATTAAAGGAGGAAGGAGGATTAGGAATTTTCCTTACCTCAGGGACAGGGTCTTTGGTTGTTGGTGAAATATTCCGAGTTTTATTTTCCTTGGTAGTGAGTGCTATGGGCTTAGCAGGCATTTATGCTATGAGAGGTTGATCAAGGATATCAGACTTCCCTTCGTTCTTCTTTGACCTGAGGTTGTATCTGTTAGGACTATTGTCCTTAGCCTTCCCCCCCTTACTCAGTTCATTGATTTGACTATTCATGATGGATTATTCATATGCAGATTGAGTCAAATGTGGAAAAGGGGAGGTGTATTCAATACAGTGAATTTCAGGACCAAGCTCATCTATCTCCTCTCCTTCCTCATCAGCAACAAGGTTATTTTGGAGATGAGTTTGAATTCTCTGATCATCTCTATCTATGTTCCTCTGCTCCCTTGGTATCATCTGAGGAACATTGTTATTTGGCCTCATTAAGCCTTTGCTATCAGTATTTTGGGAATTTCTATATATGGGCTTCCCTTCTAGCTCCCACCTTTCCATCTCAGCCAAAAGTGATTTCAGCACCTTAGTTACTTCATCCATCTGAGGGGAGAGGGCAGAGGAATTGGATGTGGAGGCTTCAGATATTCTCTTGGGTATGTCTCTGTCAATCTTAATCCTGAGTCAGTCAATAGCCAATATATTCGACTCAACTTCCACAAGCGAGTCCTGCATGTGAGCCAGAGAAGTGGCTCATCTTTCCCTCATTAAGAGGCATGAATCTAGGTCAGAAGAACTGGCATAAGTAATTTTGAATGAAGCTTTTGAGGGATTGATCTCAGCAAGGATCTTATGGTACATCTTATTGAACCTCTTGGAGAAGTCGGAGATAGATTCTCCTTCCTTTCTCTTTAAAGACCCAAACGTTGTCATGTAATACATGAAGTCTTTCTTATCTCCCCACTGTCTCAAGAAGGCGTTATCCAAAGCCTCTATCCCATCGATAGATCTAATATGCAGGGCCCTAAACCAATTTCTAGCCTCACCTTCAAGGCTATGAACAAAAATCCTCATCCTTGCGTCTGCATGCATGATGACATGATGATCTCTAAAACTATATAAAGGCTTCAAGGTGTTCTTCTGCAGTTATATCTTCTTCGACTGTAAACTTGGATAGCTGCTTGAGGTAGCCATCTACTGCAAGGGCGTTGAGTAGATGAGGCAACACAAGGGGGGCATACCTAGTAGATATTATGGCCTCCATCCTTGTCATAGGGGGATTTTCTCCTTCCATAGGAATGTTTAGTGGAGGAGAACTAGGAGGGGAAGAAGTTCAAACAAGGGAGACTAGAACGAAGCTTCCAGGTGGAAAGGGAAAAAATGGAGGGTTCAGAGGAAAGGCTACAGGACATGAGTCGGTAGAGGCTTCTCTCTCTATAGTGGTTGCAACAGTTATAAGGGGAGGGGTGGTAAAGCTAGGAGTAGGGAAATCTTTTGTGGTCCTGGGTCTAGGCCAAGGTACAACTTCAGGGGAGAGAGGAGTGATGAGGATTTCTCCCTCCAATATCACACCGGGAGGGGAAAACTCAGTAGGAACACTCCTGAAATTTAAAGTTATAGAAACTCCAGCAGAAGGTATGACAGGGAAATGAGAAGAAGAAAATGGAGTTTCTACATAAGGAGATAGAAAATTATTAGAAATACTTGTTTTAGCAGTAAAAGATCCTCCTCCAAAGGCTTTTCCCTTTCTGATAATCTTCTTTGGATCTGCTTCAGGTGTCGTCAAGGGAAAGTGAGGAGCAGACCTCGTGTGCCTGCCTCTAGAAGCCACACTGAAATAGTAGGTCCACCACAGTGGATTCATCACAATGGAGTTGCCAGGTGCACAGTAGCAATCTTCAAGGGATCTAATGCCCGATGCACCTTCAGAATTAGAGGCTCAATGTCATTCAAACCCAGGGAAAATTTTCAACTTTGTCCCCGACAACGGCACCAAAAATGTTAGTGTCAGAAGTCACTCCTGGATTGCAACAAGAGCAGAGCTTAGTGCCCATCAGTTATATGTCATGATTTTCTTAAAAAATGGGTGATCGACTGGAAGTAAACTCAGTACAATATCATTTTAACTCAAAATCCTGGACTAAGTCTATGCATGAATAGGTGAGGTCTTATTTTAAATTTAGATAGTGAATTGTAATAAGGGTGAGTAGGAGGAAGACTTATGTGAGAGAGTGAAGAGGTTTGTTGTGAACATCAAGCTTCCAACAGCCCAAAGGGGAAGAATTTAAACACAAGAACTTCTTGTATTCAAATCATAAGAACATTAAAAGAAACCATAACAGCATTAACATAAAACATTTATATAACATTGTCACAATGCTTCATATGACTCAGTCAATCATGAACTCTTTCAACATTGGATGGAAAAAATATGGAAGAAGAAGTTGATTGTCATTAAAAACGAAATTTCACATGCAAATGCATATCCAGAGAAAACCAGTGCTTCATCAAAACTTTACAACCAGGAGCTTAGCTCTACCAACAATGGATACCAAAATGGAAAAAATGCCTACATAAACTTGGAACTGGCTCGGATTCCCTGAAACACCATCATGTTAGGAGATCAATGCTTGACATTGAGGAGCTTCTCTGTCAGTCTGTGCATGCAGACATTGGGCAGACTACCCATACAGTCTTCTGATGGATGCGATCTTTGTCAAAAAGGACTGACAGTCACCTCTGCGCTTGTACTTTCTCGGCTTCCCATTTAAGGGAGGAGACGATGTCTCACCCACCTTCCACGTTTTCATTAACTGACTCTCGAGATTTGGAAAGACTCTGGTCAACTCTACTCCTGTAGGACGTGGCGGTCTCCCTTTGGTTGTTATTTCTTTATTGGGAATCTACGAGGTGGACCTGTCTGCTAACGTGGATGATGATAACACGGGGTGAAGACATGGGGGTACAGGTGATAGGAGAAAGAGGGACAAAGGAAAAGAGGACAAGACACCTGGAAAGGTAGAGGACGGGTGTATGGTGGTGACTTGGTGAGGAAGGAGGATGTGATGGTGAAGGGATAGTGAAGATGGTCGGTTAGGGAAGGGGTGACTGGGAGTGGGAGACACACGGTAGTAGGAAAGAGGACGATGAGCGATATTGAGATGGTGATAGGTCGGGAAGACGATGAGTGAGGGACAGATGGAAGGATAGGACTGGCGAGCAGGCTTGGGTGGCAGGTGTCATGATAGCGAGGGGCCTGCACGAGAACCAGTTAATTTTGGACCCCCCCCTACGTTAAAGGAAAAAGAGCAAGGGGGATCTATAATTGGACCTCATCCATAGATCTGGGCGCTTTAATCCCAGCCGTTCAAACTTGTGCAGCACCATATTGGACCNGGGGGGGTCCAAAATTGGACCTCGTCCGTAGATCTGGGGGCAACGATCACAGCCACCCATATCTACACCCATTTTAAATCATATGCATCTGCTCACGAAACTTAGGACAAGTGGGTTTTCAACCCACTTACTGTCATTTTCTCCTCCAAAGGGGGCATTCACTAGGAAAACATCCTCCTTACAACATTAGGTGATAACATCAGGCTCCATGGGGGATGGCATGCCCCCTGCAGGCTGCCAAGAACTCCTTTTGCAACGTCAGTGCCTTTTTGTTGGGCTATGGAGTCCCTTCTTGACCAAACACAAACAGAAAACAATATTTACAAAAACAGAGGAGCCGTCTAAGGTTCAAACAAAACATTTTTTCAGGAAATGCCCATTCAAAGGACCGTTAAAAACCTCCTCACCTTCCAAATCCTGCAACCTGTAGGTGTTATTTAAAAATACTTCAGATATTTTGAAAGGCCCAATCCAGAGGGCTTCAAACTTGTTGTGTTTGCCTCTATYMTGTCTGGGTGCATCCCATTTAAGTACCAGATCTCCCAACTGGAAATCTTCTTTCCTGACCTTCCTCTCAAAGGCATGCTTGATCTTTTGCTGATGATTGTGAGCTCTGTTCATTACCTTCTCCCTGGTCTGTTGCACTTCCACTATTTGATGGATTCTTATGACCATATGATCTGGTTCTCCTTCATAATCTTGAAAGAACTTAGCTACAGGTAGAGCCAGTTGAGTGGGAAAAACAACTTTTGTCCCATAAACAAGTTGAAAAGGGGAGTTTCCCAGGGATTTCTTTGTTGTCACTCTGTCAGCCCACAGAGTGAATTTGAGTTTAGAGTCCCGGGCCTTCTTATTATCTTCCAACAATCTTTTAATGAGCTTGATCGTGATTTTATTAGAAGACTCTTCCATTCCATTTCCTTGAGGATAATAGGGAGTGGAGTGAATCAATGAAATCTCAAAATTCTCACAGAACTTAAATAGAGGCTCATATTTTAAATATGCATCATTATCAGTGACAATTCTATTGGGGCAGCCAAACCTTGCTATGATATCCTCCAGGAAGTTGATGATAACTTTGTGTGAAGCACTCCTGGTGGGGATAGCTTCTATCCACTTGGTAAAATAGTCTGTTAAAGTCAGGATCCATCTGTGTTGGCCACTTGAGGGAGGATGAATCTCTCCAATGAATTCCAACCCCCATTGTTGAAAGGGTGTTGCAGCTACAACAGGCTTTAGTGGCAAATATTTGAGTTGCTTATTTCCTGAGAACCTTTGGCATTTGATGCAGGCTCTGAACTCTCTGCAGACATCAGTGAATAAGTGGGCCAGTAGTACCCATCCCTAATAATTTTGTGGGCTGTGGTCTTTCAGAAATGGTGTCCCCCACAGAGGTTTCTATGGAAATCAAACATAACTCTTTGGGCCTCATGTGGGTTCAAACATATCAGAAGCACTCCCAAAGGGTCTTTCCAATATAAAACCTGGTCAATAAGGAAATACCTGACTGCCTTGAGCTTTAAAGTTATTGCCTTTATTTTCCCTACTCCATTAGGGGGTTTCAATTATAGCAGAAAATATATAATGTCTTTATATCAAGTGCACTCTGCCAGAGATAAACCACCCTGAGATATTTTGTTGGATAACTCAGCTTGCTGATTTTTTTAGTAAGCATTGATGAAGCTAACCCCCAAGGCATTATAATTGGATTCATCCAATAGCTTACCTAAACCCTTCCCTTTAACCAACTTGGTGGGATTAATCTCCAGGTCAAACTCAAGGATCTTGGAAATCCACTTGCTTCTTTTCCCGTCTATGTCAGGCTGAATGAGAATGTCCTTCACAGAAGATGAAGGAACATATGCAATGATTTTTGAATGTAAAACATAGACTATGAATGATTTAAGGGCCTTGACCAAGGCATAGGCTTGATTCTCCATTATGTCATATTTGACCTCTGCATCTCTTAATGCCCTTCTTAAAAATGAAATGGGTTGCTACAACCTTTCAACATTCTTCTATAATAGAACAGATGCTACTGTGACAAATGAAGCAAAGGAGAAAATCATAAATTCCTTGGATTAATCAAGACTGATCAAAATAGGTGCCTCAGTCAATGCTTGTTTGATTTGGTTAAAAGATTCTCTGGGCTCAGCAGTCCATTTTACTTCATTTCCCTTTTTGAGCATGGTTGTGATGTGCTTCACCAACTCAGCAAAATTTGAGACAAACCTCCTCAGAAAGTTGATATTTCCCAAAAAACTCTTGACTTCTTTTCTAGACCTAGGGAGTGATAGAGTCTGAATTGCTTCTACCCTTTTGGGATCAATTTTCACTCCCTCGGTTGATACTATATGGCATAACAGCTTCCCCTCCTTCATACCAAACAAATCTTTCTTGGGGTTTAAGGAAAGGTCAAACCTTCTGCATTTCAAGAAAATCTTCCTCAAGTGACAGCAGTGCTCTTTATCATATCTAGAGAAGACAGTGATGTCATCCAGATAAATCACCACAAACTGATCTTTCTCTCCAATGAAGGCTATGTCCACGGCTCACTGAAATGTTGATCCTGCATTCATCAATCCAAAAGGCATTTTGGCATACATGAATGTGCCCCAAGGAGTGGTGAAGGTTGTTTTTTCTCTATCTTCAGGCAGGACTGATATCTGATTGTAGCCAAAAAAGTCATCAATCATGGATATCTTGGATGCACCAATTACCCTCTACAATATGTGTTCCATATTAGGTAGGGGGTAGTTGTCCTTTCTTGAGCTCCTGTTCAGGTTCCTGAAATCAACACAAAGTCTGATTTCTCCACTCTTCTTTCTTTCTGGCACCAGATTAGCCACCCACTCAGAATATCTCAAATGGACTATGATTTGAGCATCCAACAACTTCTTTACTTCTTTCTCCATTCCAGGAAGCAATGTTGGATTAATCTGTCTTAGCTTCTACCTAAATGTCTTAGCCTCTTCTTTCAGTGGGATCTTATGCTCAATGACAGGTGTGTCATATGTCTTGAGGTCTTCATAGGTCCAGGTGAACACATCAGCAAACTCTTTTAATAACTCAACATACTCGTCTCTTTTCTCCCTTGACAGGTTGTTTGGCAACTTGAAAAACTTAGGATCCTCCTGTGTGCCAATATTGCATTCAGTTACATCAGCATCCTCATTTGAAACCTTACCCTTCACTGCCACATCATTGCCATCAAACAATATTTCTAAAGGAACTAGTCCCTTTGGAATGTGATTGCCAAGCAACTGAACAATATGGTGATTAGAAATTTTATTTAAAAATACCTCAGGGTGAATATCACCTTCGAGATCAGGATCTTGATCAATGTTCAATGCAGAGAACTCATCAACAAACTCGAGGAACTTTCTGATTTCAAGATCATCCTTTAACACCTTCCAATGCCTGATATTGTCCACTACAAATGGCCTATATCTTATCTCAGCATCATATTTGACCTTAGGTCACAGAGGGATCCTAAACTGCCTAGCCTAGACAACTAAGGAATCGGACAAAGTATTTTCTTCTCTTGGAATAAAAGAAATGTTGAAAGCTGAGAAGAAATTATCAATTAGGTCCCACACCTCAATTTTTGTAATTTCTAAGTCGAGTATGTTTAGCCTGATAAGCATTTCTGACCTACTGGACTATCAACTCAGCATATTCGAACACTGCTACCTCTTCAATTCCCATTTCCTTTGTAGCCCTTCATATTCTGCCACATTATTGGTAGTTTCAAAATCTAGCTTGTATGACAGGGATATGGTTTCCTGACAAGGTGATACAAAAACCACTCTGGCACCAGCACCTTCATTAGAAGAGGCTTCCGTTGAAGAACATATTCCACATAGAGGTAGTTGGAGGAGGTATTTCATGATAATAAGTGGGTTTCTTTCTGATTTCAAGAGGGAATTCATGAGCATCAGTGAGATGTAACAAAATAGACCCCAAATCCGTGTCAAGTGCAAAGATAGGATGATTAGTGGGGTCTGCTTTGCCATTGACAATGTAGGCCAACTGATCTTCTCTATATAATCTTTTGTGTTCCCCTCCAAAGACTTGAATGGTGTCATATGTGAGGTCCATCTGTAATTTCCCCCAAGCTTTTTAATCCAATATCTTGACAACAACATGCCAAACTTGGGGGGAACATCAGCTACTACAATGTCCATGACCACACTCTTCATGGGCAGCTGAAATAAGGACATTGCCATGTGTTTGATGACTCCAAGACATTGCACCCTCTTTGAATCAAAAGAGTACAAATCTTGATAGGCCTTGGTTACTTCTAGTCCCAATTCTTCCATGACTGGTTTGGGCATGAGGTTATAGGAAGCCCCTGAATCCATCAGGTCGTTATGCAGCACCTTATCATGCATATTCAAGGATGTGTAGAAAGGAGGGGATGAATCATCTTTGTCTTCTACCATGGGACCTAGGATGACTGTTGGCTTTTCATCTTGGAGATTTACCGAGTCTGTGGTAAGATGAGGTGGCTCGGACTGCAACAGCTTAGAGAGAGACCTTTTGAAATCTCCATTTTTAACTAGTTCTGAGAGGGGTACAGGAATTCTAAATTTTTGAATTTCGTACTCAAAATTAAAGGAGGAAGGAGGCTTAGGAATTTCCCTTACCTCAGGGACAGGGTCTTTGGTTGTTGGTGAAATATTCTGAGTTTTATTTTCCTTGGTAGTGAGTGTTGCAGGCTTAGCAGGCCTTTCTCCTATGAGAGGTTGATCAAGGATATCAGACTTCCCTTCGCTCTTCTTTGAACTGAGGTTGTATCTATTAGGATTGTTGTCCTTGGCCTTCCCCCCCTTACTCAGTTCATTGATTTGACTGTTCATGAGGGATTCTTCATATGCAGATTGAGTCAAATGTGGAAAAGGGGAGGTGTATTCAATACAGTGAATTTCAGGACCAAGCTCATCTTTCTCCTCTCCTTCCTCATCAGCAACAAGGTTATTTTGGAGAGAAGTTTGAACTCTCTAATCATATCTATCTATGTTCCTCTGTTCCCTTGGCAACATATTAGGAACATTTTTATTCGGCCTCCTTAAGCCTCTGCTATCAATATTTTGGGAATTTCTATATATGGGCTTCCCTTTTAGCTCCCACCTTTCCATCTTAGCTGAAAGTGATTTCACCACCTTAGTTAATTCATCCATATGAGGGGGGAGGGAAGAGGAATTGGATGTGTAGGCTTCAGATATTCTCCTGGGTATGTCTCTGTAGGTCTTATTTCTAAGTCAGTCAACAGCCAAGACTCAACTTCCACAACCGAGTCTTGCATGTCAGCCGGGGAAGTGGCTCGTCTTTCCCTCAACAAAAGGCAAAAATCTGGGTCAAAAGCACTGGCATAAGTAATTTTGGCTGAAGCTTCTGAGGGATTTATCTCTACAAGGATCTTATGGTACATCTTATTGAACCTCTTGGAGAATTCGGAGACAAATTCTCCTTCCTTTCTCTTTAAAGACCCAAACTTTGTCATGCAATACATGAAGTCTTTCTTACCTCCCCACTGTCTCAAGAAAGCGTTATCCAAAGCCTCTATCCCATTGATAGATCCAGGAGGCAGGGCCCTAAACCACTTCCTAGGCTCACCTTCAAGGCTATGAACAAAAATCCTCATCCATACATCTGCATGCATGATGACATGATGATCTGTAAAACTGTAAAAGGCTTCAAGGTGTTCTTATGCAATTATATCTCCTTTGCCTGTAAACTTGGGCAGTTGCTTCTGGTAGCCATCGGTTGGAAGGGCGTTGAGTGGCTGAGGAAACACAAGGGGGGCATACCTAGCATTTATTATGGCCTCCATCCTAGTCATAGGGGGGTTTTATCCTTCCATAGGAATTTTTAGTGGAGGAGAAATAGGAGGGGAAGGAGTTCGAACAGGGGAGACTAGAACGGAGCTTCCAGGTGGAAAGGGAAAAAATGGAGGGTTCAAAGGAAATGCTACAGGACTTGAGTCGGCAGAGACTTCTCTCTTTGCAGCAACTACAAAAGTTATAAGAGGAGGGGTGGTAAATCTAGAAGTAGGGAAATCTTTTGTGGTCCTGGGTCTAGGCCAAGGTCCAGCTTCAGGGGAGAGAGGGGTGACAAGGATTTCTCCCTCCAATCTCAGAACAAGAAGGGAAAAATCAGCAGGAACACTCCTGAAATTTAAAGTTCTAGAAACTCCAGCAGAAGGTATGACAGGGAAATGAGAAGAATAAAATGGAGTTTCTACAGAAGGAGATGGAAAATTATCAGAAATACCTGTTTCAACAGTAAAAGATCCTCCTCCAAAGGCTTTTCCCTTTCTGATAAGCTTCTCTTGATCTACTTTAGGTGTCGTCAAGAGAAACTAAGGAGCAGACCTCGTGTGTCTGACTCTGGAAGCCACAATTGAAACAGTAGGTCCACCACAATGGAGTCACCAGGTGCATAGTAGTAATATTCAAGGGCTCTGATGCCTAATGCACCTTCAGAATCAGAGGCTCAATCTTTTTCAATCCCAGGGAAAATTTTCAACTTCGTCCCCGACAATGGTGCTAGAAATATTAGCATCAGAAGTCAATCCTAGATTGCAGCAGGAGAAAATCCTAATGCCCATCATTTATGTGTCATGATTTGCTTAAAAAGGGGGTGATCGACTGGAAGTAAACTCAGTACAATATCTTTTTAACCCAAAATCCTGGACTAAGGCTATGCATGAACAGGTGAGGTCTTATTTTAACTTCAGACAGTGAGTTGTAATAAGGGTGAGTAGGAGGAAGACTTATGTGAGAGAGTGAAGAGGTATGTTGTGAACATCAAGCTTCCAACAGCCCGAAGGGGAAGAATTTCTTCTTGTATTCAAATCATAAGAACATTAAAAGAAACCATAACAACATTAACATAAAACATTTATATAACATTGTCACAATGCTTCATGTGAATCAGTCAATCATGAACTCTTTCAACATTGGATGGAAACAAGATGGAAGAAGAATTTGACTGTCATTAAAAAAGAAATTTCACATGCAGATGCATAACTAGGGAAAACTAGTGCTTCATCAAAACTTTACAATTGGAAGCTTAACTCTACCAACGATGGATACCAAAATGGAAAAAATGCCTACATAAACTTGCAATTGGCTTGGATTCCCTCAAAACACCATCATGTCAGAAGATCAATGCTTGACGTTGAGGAGATTCTCTGTCAGGCTGTGCATGCAGACATTGGGTAGATTTCCCATGCAGTCTTCTGATGGACGTGATCTTTGTCAGAAAGGACCGACAGTCACCTCTGTGCTTTTCTTTTCCTAGTTTTCCATTTAAGGGAGGAGACGATGTCTCACCCACCTTCCACATTTTCATTAACTGACTCTCGAGATTTGGAAAGACTCTGGTCAACTCTGCTCTTGTAGGACGTGGTGGTCTCCCTTTGGTTGTTGCTACTTTGCTGGGAAGCTATGAGGATGCCCTGTATGCTAATGTGGATGAGGATAACACGGGGCGGAGACATGGGGGTATAGGTGCCAGGAGAAAGAGGGACGAAGGAAAAGAGGACATGACACCTGGAAAGGTAGAGGACGAGTGTATGGTGGTGACTTGGCGAGGAAGGAGGATGGATGGTGAAGGGAAAGTGAATATGGTCAGTTAGGGAAGGGGTGACTAGGAGTGGGAGACACACAGTAGTAGGCAAGAGGAAGATGAGCGATATTGAGACGGTGATAGGTGATCGAGAAGATGATGAGTGAGGGACAGATGGAAGGATAGGATTGGCAGGCAGGCTTGGGTGGCAGGTGTTAGGATAGCAAGGGGACTGCA